>PVJX010011397.1:0-53750 GCA_004027295.1 Dolichotis patagonum | reverse complement strand
GCTGGTCCCATGATGAGGGACTGCAAGATGGTGGTGCACTGTCACGTGGCAGAGGGCCATAAGATGGCAGCTGCCCTCCAAGTGAGCTGCAACAAGATGGCTGCTGAGAACCATGTGATCTGCTAGGTGACTGAAACCCACAAGACCAAGTATGGTGAGCTGGCATGGAAAATGGTGACACAGGAGTAAGGGACAAAAACAGCCATCTGATGGCATATATGGCACATGGTAGAGGGTATTAAGAAATCTGAGACTGGGAAGAGAAACTAAGGGGAGGATTAGAGGCCACTGGGGGTAAAGAAAGGGGAGAGGATGGCACAGGGGGCATAGAAACTTCAGGCTGAGAAAGCTGTGGAAGTTGGTCTGGGAGATACAGGGGAGGAGCCATAAAGACAGGAGATGCATCATCTGAGGGGTCTGGTGGGGAGGGAGAGAGAGTTCGTGGTGGAGCAGACAAGCCAGAAGTATTTGGGCCATTATACAAGAATGAGTGAAGGACATGTCCTCAAAGTGAAAAAGGCCTAAAAATGAAGGGTTTCTGCCCACTTGTTGCCACTGTGACAAAAGTATAAATAAAATATCTGCTTTTTGGTTTTTATAGACTTCTTGAGGCCAAGAGCACCAAGGTTATGAACCAGGCATCCAACAAGTTTGTTTTTTTGGGGGATAGGAAATGGTTCCCATGACTGAATTATAAGTGAGCTAAAAGAACAGCTCACTTGCCTTGGGATGTAAGAGCATTAGCTCTCCCCCAAAGAAGTGGAAGCTGTCCTGGATCACACCTATCAAAAAAAGTCACCACCTGTTTTGAAAGTGTGACAGGAAGATCCCAACACCCGTTCTTATCCTGTTCTTATCTTGGCTGGCACAAAAGAGTATGGGGTGGAGTTCCAGGGAACCAAAAATAACAGTTTTGCCTCAGGCTGTATGACCTAAGAAGTGTGAAAAGCACTATCTCTGTCCAGGGACGACAAGGATAGGTTTTCTGATACAAGCTTGTGAACTTTAGGAATGGAAACAGAAAACTCCAGAGGGCAGCTCACCTGTAATGAGTGAGGAAGGTCGCTGTTGCAAGTGGATTAGCAGCAATAAACAGTCACAGAGGAAAAAATAAGTGATGATAGGCAGCGTAGCTCCAACTGGGAGGGATTGCAGGAGCTAACACACTCTGCCATCTGAGTCTCAAGGCACCATAATGTTAATGTTTTCTGGCATGATAAAAGAGCAAAATATAAAAGTAAAAATGGCCTTTATTGTAAGGATGTGGAGAGGAGCCCACAACCAACCATGGTCTGGCTTTCTCTGACCGGAATATGGGGTATGGGATATATATATATATATATATATATATATATATATATATATATATAAAACTTTTGACCAGGGGTTGTGCTTAGAGTGCACTGATGATGCCTGAGGAGTTGATTGAAATTTTTTTGTGTGCACTGGGAAAGGACAAAGGAAGTTGTAATAAGGGAAGGAGGACATAACCTCAGGGTAAACATAGCCAATTTGGCCTTCTATTGCCATAATGTCCTGTATTTATTCTAGGGCAAAACTCTTTCAGTAACAATGCGTGTAAAAAGTCTAAAGATGTCGTTTAATTATTGTCAGTTCAGATACACTCTGGAAATCTTCTAAAGGACTCTAAATTTTGCCTTAGGAATAAGACTAAAAAATAAAGATTTCTACATAACTATGATGCTAATGAATGTTAACCTCATCATATATTAAATACATTTGTTTTTTGACAAATGTGCAAACCATTGAGCATGGAAAGCCTAGAAGATTTCATCATATTGATGGCTTCCAGTCTCAAGTTTTATAGTGGCAAACCTTTTCAGGCTTATGGTTGTTTGATTTTTAGGTAATTGTGTTATACAGTTAAATGTACCTAAATGTTATATAGCACAGATAGTACTACTGTAAATCATTAGACACAGGATATTAATAACCTGTGAAGTATATCTATAACAAATATACTCTGCTTTTAAATACACTTTATTAAAAAGTAATGAATTTAAATAAGGACTTATTTAAATCATTTAGTATCTTGAAATTAGAGAAAAGTAATAAAAATTTAGATATATTTCAGAGATAATAAAAACCTAATGGGTCTAATATAATGTCATAATAAGTATTATGCTAAAATGCTGTTTGCTCTTTTTAAAATTTTTTTTATTTTAAAAAGCAAAACAGAAGAAAATGATAGAAATGATACAGAATTTCAAAAAAGAAAAAAAGTAGGGAATTAACACTAGTTAATATATTGCACACTGTTATCTCAGAACTAGTTGTTCAGGTTACAAAACCTAGATACAAAAGTGATCGATCAAACAATGACAGCACAAACTCTTCTTTTCGATAAACTAATGTTATAGGAAACAGAGCTAGTTAGAAATCAGACTGCTAGTTAGCAGTCAGACAAGGCTGGGCACTTAAAGGAGCCAGAGCAGAAGTTCAGATACCTTGCAGCCTTGGAAGAGACAATCACCTCCTGCTGTGGGCCAGACAAAAGTCAGAGCAAATACAACCACATCCTAAGGATCCATAGTGCAAATAGTTCTCTGTCACCCTGAGGAAGTCAGGAGTCAGCATCCCACCCACTACAGGAAGTCACTGCTGTTAAGCATGCCCGCTTACTACATGACTCACTCCCCCATTTTCTCCTAATTTAATACATTTTACCTGAGCAATTAATCTTATTGGTTGACCATAGTTCTGTCCTGTCTTAAGCCCACCTTGCAAATTCCCATTTTCCCCACCTTTGATCCATCTAACCTCATGCTTTTATTCTATAAAACTCCCTGAAAAAGACAGACTCTTTGGCAACCTGCTCAGGACCTCTTCTGTCTCTTAGACAGGACCTTCTTTCTCTCAATAAATATATTCTGCTCTTAACCTCCATTGTTCCTAAAATTCATTCTTCAATTTTAGAGAGCACAAAATCATACTGGACATAGTAGATTGAGAGTTTCCTTCCCCTATATCATTAAGAGAGATTAGTAGCATAGTAAGCTATCTAGTGTACATATTCATACATAAATTTATATATGTTTACCAACATACATATAATCTGTTCCTTTCTTCCTTTTTTTCCTTCCTCTGTTCCCGTAGTTCTGTCCTTTTGAGCACTTTCTTTCCCTTTCATTATTTTAATAACTCTTGTACATTGTGGATCTTATTACTCTTTGGATCTTATTACTCTCATAAATATTTATTATTATTTTATATTAGAGAGACAATATGATATACACAAATGTGAGTCTGATTTATTTTACTTATGAGGATAGTCTCAAGTTGCCTCTGTTTACTGTAAAAGCCTCAAGATCACGCTTTTTATAGCTGAGTAATATTCCATTGTATAAAATACCACATCTTCTTCATACATTGTTTGTTCTTGATATAAAAATTTTCTCATAAAACTTTATAACTAGTATCTCTTAACATCCCACAGGTATTTGACTTCTAAAACAACCATGATGTATAAAAGGAGCAGCTGTTAACTGGCCATACTTTATATTTCAAAGTCCTTGGTGTCCAGATAAGATTACGACAGTTAGAGCTACTGCTCACACTTCAATAATGAGGTAATCAGCCTTCAGAGTGTTCAGCAACTGAAGTTTAGAGGCCAAACTCATGTAGGATAACCAGGGTAAGACTCACTAAAAAGGGAAATGTCTCCATGCTTCCAAGGGAAACCATACAATTAAGCAAGACTGACCCATCCTGGCAATTTGCACTGGTTAAAAAAAAATTGCTATAGAAAAACTAAGATGCTTTGTGCAGATCTCAAAGTAATCCCTAAGGAACTTTCAATGGCTTTAATATATACAAAGAGCAGTTGCTTTTTAGTTAATATAGTTTCACTTTAATTTGGTTTTAAACATACAGCAGAGCAGCATAACCAAAAATGTTTATCTATCATCTTTCATATGTGTATATATAGCTATCTCTATATCTGCATTTATACATAATATATATCATTATCTCTATATCTATATTTATATAAAATAGATATAAAAAGGGAGTTCCAAGTTCTGTACTGGCTCTTGCTGGCAGTCTCCAATTATTCCTGTAGCATGTCACTGAAGGTTGTGGCTCAACAAGACTGAATATGCCACCATGACAGCTATTGAGACACATTAAGCGTCTTTAAATTCCTTAGCTAAAATAATGCTTTTAAATCCATAGGGTCCAGAGTCTCATCATTTGCTTCTTTTTGCCTAGAGGCTGTCAGACTCCAAATAGTCATACAGATGGAACTATGTGCTAAATGTGGTCAACTGCTTTTATTGGGATCTACTAGATTAACTCTCTAAAGAGAGATCATAACTCCTAATTCTCTCAACCTGATTTCTATCAAGGGCTCCTTAGATTAGCTGTTTAGAGATCCCTGACTCCAGTTGTCTACAAAGACAGAGTTTAGTGGAAGCAGTTAGACTGAGACCTTTATCTATCTTCCTTAAAGCCAGTTAGAGATACTTCTACTGAGGGGCACGTATAACAGAATTTACTAGAAAGTTTAGCATGAAAGTAAGACAGTCTAAAATAGAGTTGACTATATAAAAAGAAACTAGCACATAAGAGCTAATTCAAGTCATGCAGTTAGTTAAGCTTAGAAATATAAAAGAAGCCCCAGGAAGAAGGTTTTTAGGCAGAGTATGCTAAGTTACTTGAGAGCTTTCTCCTTAACCTCCTTGGCTGGAAAAACTTAGAAATGCAAAGTGACCAGTTTTCAGCTAAGTAACTAATTTTTAAAAATTCTACAAAATGTCCTGAGCTTTGCTTACTTATATGAAACCCAAACACAGAAATCACACTGGCAATTCTACTTCTGCAATTCTCTCATAATGGGTGTCCACCAAGAATTTTTCTTATTTTTTCTAATAAACACTCTTGTAACTTCTCTTTATCAACAATTTTATTTTTTGACTTTGTGAGCCAAAGAGCTCTGACTTATACATAATAAACTGCTGTACCAGTGGACTTCAGTCTCCTGCCAGCCTGTAAAATTACTTAACCAATCTATCTCATGAGAATCAAGGGTCACTTTCTGCTCTCTATCTTACAAAAACTTCTCCCAACGCCTATATTGGTTCATTCTGTTTCCAAATGTAAATCTACTGTTGTCCTGCTTGCTAGTTGGTGTCCTCTTCCCCTCAACTCTGAGTGAACATATATGATTAATAAAATGCTGTTGTTCTCATCCACTTAACGTTAAGTGTTAGGCATTTGGTCCTCTATTTAAAGTACAGATAGTATTTAATGTAAGAAGTTCATCAAGTTGAATACTAGGTAAAGCAAAGACACTGAACGGTGAAAAAAATAAAATGGATCTAATGACTTTGGAGTCAAGGAATAGCACTGTGTGAGTTCAAATTGGAAATTCAGAGCAATGCGTACAGACCAAACAAACAAACAAACAAACAAAAAAAGAAGCTTGGTAATCAAACAAAATCTAAAGAACCCTGTAATATAGTCATATATCACAGTAAAAACTGTGGTCCTACATACACACATAAAGCCTAGCATAAAACTTATCCTTTACATCTTATCAGGTTATAATAAGGTACAGTGACTTACCTGCCCAGATGCTATCAGAGAAGGACAAAGAAGAACCTACATGTATCATTCTTGTTGGATAATGGACTCCTAATTCCCTTGTATTATAAGAAGAGATCATATGGTGACCAAGATTTGCACCTATCCAACAATAATTAGGGAAACCTTCCTCATCCATCAAAGGAAGTATAGTGAAGGCTTAATGCAGAAATACTGTAATCTGGCAATAATGTTGAAATATTATCTGTTCCTTGCTGCAGTGATATCAGAGTAAAACAGCCAAGAAATAAGATCTACATAAGAAACAGAGTCTTATGGAACAATATCCATAAAGCCCAGTTCTCACTTAAATATCATGAAAAGAACTGGCAAATCCTCAACTTGAATGAAAAAAAATGTCAATAAATGTCAGACTAATATAACAAGTGTTTGGTAAATATTGTAAGGCAGTTGTGAAAAAAATGCTTCAACAAGCAATTTTTCATGTACTTAAAACAAATTTTAAAAAATAAAAATGCTTAGATATAAAGGAAAAAGAAAGTGAATATTTTAGAGCTAGCAGATAATGACAAAGAATTCAACAACAGAATAGAGGGAGAAAAGGAAAGAATCGATGTTGAATTTAAAATAATGCTGGTTAGCTAATTTGAAAAGAAAAATAGAGAAAATAATAACCTGAACTTCAGGGATCTGTGACATTAGAACAAATTAATATTTATTTTATGAAACTTTTTGAAGGAGAGGAAAAAGACATTGTAACAGAAAATTTATGTAAAGAAACAGTGTCTGAAATCTTTCCAAATTTTGCAAAAGACTGCCTAAGGATTAAAGAAGCTAAACAAGCTCCAACAGGATTACTTCAAAGAAATATACAACAAGGTGCATCAAGTCAAGACAAAGAAAAAAAATCAAAGCAACAATGAACATATTACTTATAAAGAAAAGGCAATGTGAAAGACAGTAGATTTCTCATTGGGAACTATGGATGCCAGAGGAGGTGGAATAATCCTTCTGAAGATTTCAAAGAGAACACTGATCAACTCAGAATTCTGTATCCTGCAAAAATATCCTGAGGAATCAATATATTCTTAAGTAAAGGAAATCTAAGAGAATCTGTTATCAATAGAGACACCCTAAAGAATGGCTCAAAGAATATTTCTGAAAGGAAATGATAAAAGAAAGAAGTTTGGAAAATCAAGAAGAAACAAAAAAATTATATAGGTAAATAAATTTTTTCTCATTTTGTTTTCAATTATTAGACTGTTGAAATAGGAATTATAATAACATCAGATTCACAGCTACATGTATTTAGAGGAAATATTTAGGAAAGATATACCTACAAAATTCTATGTTTAAATCAAAATGAATTTGTAACAGTGTTTAAATAGACTACATAAAATGATAACCCACATTAAGAGCAGGAAGCATAAAACACATGAAGGTACATTAAGAACAAACACAAAGCAAAACAAAACAAAAAAAGAGACAGATGTTAATCCTAGGATATTAATAATCACATTAAATATGATAATACAATGTAGTGCACTGCCCTGCATTTAATTAAATGTGCATTGGAAAAGTAGATTAAAATCATAACCCAAATAAATTTTCTCTACAAGAATCTTAAGGTACGTTCATTGATTTAAGTAGAAAGAAAATAAAATGTTAAAAAATCAAATAAATACTAACTGAATGAAAGCAGAAGTAATTATTGTTAAAGTAGTCTTGAAATCAAAGAAAATTGCCAAGAAAAAAGTACTCCATAATGTTATGGTTTGTGTCTAGATGTTCCCCGCAAAGCCTCATGCACTTTCAGATGGGAATCTTTTGGCGGGAACTAAATCTAGAATTTGTGATTGAGTCATGGTTCAGCGTTAGGATTAAGGGTTCTGGGTTAAAGGTGGGTGATGGCGGGATCAGTCCACTGATTAGATTGGTGCTGTCCTAATCCCAGCTGTTTGAATCAAATAAAAAGGACATAAAGAGCTTTGTCTTTCCACTTTTGCTCTTGTTGCTTTCACTGTCTTCTGCTGCCATGAACTATTGCCCTTTGCCATGTTCCAGCTTGCCTTACAGCCAGCCAAATATGGACTGAAACCTCTACAAACTGGGAGCTAAGTAAACATTTCCCCTTTAAATTGAGTATCAAATATTTTGTCTCAGCAACAAGAAAAGTAACTAAGGCAAGTAATAAAAGGGCCAATCAGCTAAGAAATCATATGTAGCCTAATTGTGTTTGCTCCAAGCAAGATATCTTTAAAACATAGGAGGCAAATACTAATAGAGATGGAAGGAGAAACAGACAAATCCATAGCTATAGTTGAGGATTCAATGCCCATTTCTGGAATCGATAAGGGAAGGAAATAGAAAATCAGGAAACATAAAGAAAAATTCAACAAAACCATCACTAAGTAGTATCTAATGATATCTATAGGATAATCCAACCAACAATAGAAGAATACATATTATTGTCAAATATCTTGCAAAATGTAACCAAGTCATATCATATCTGATGTCAAAACAGATTTCAAATATATTTATAAAACATTTGAAATCATGTAAAGTATGTTTTCTTCCAATAATGAAAATAAAGTAGAAATCATTAACAGAAACATAAACAAAACTTCCAGTACTTAGACACTAGGCAACACACTTCAAAGTGACCCATGTTGAAAGAGGGTTTCTCAAAGGAAATAAAAATATATAGGAAATTAAATGCAATACTTGACATAAAAAATTTGATAATGCAGATAAGTCAGTGTTAAGAGGAAAACATTTCCTAAATGATTAGAAAGCAGGAAAAGTTTCTAATCAAATAACCTATGATTTTCCTAAAGAATCTAAAAGAAAAGAGCAAACTAAATGTAAAGTAAGTAGAAAGATAAATACTAAACATAATAAGAGAAATCGATGCAATAGAAAGACAACAGAGAAAAATCATTAAAATAAAAAATAGTTCCAAACAATAAAATAGGCAAGCCCATAGCAAGACACACCACGGAGACACAAAGGACACAAGTAACAATGTTGGAAACACAACTAAGGGTTTCTTTAACATAACTTGTAGATATCAAAAGGGTAATATGAAAATACTATAAACACCACTACATTCAAAATTTGAAAATTCAAATAAAGGAGAAACAGTTCTTAAGATAACTCACATTATCACAGTTTGCTCAACATTAAGGAGAAAATTTGAATAGTCCTAGAATGAATGTTGAATGAATTATTAATTTATAGTTAATAACTTTAAAAAAATTTAGAGTGATATTTTCCACTACTACTAAACTTTTCAAAATTAAGAGTAATTCTACTTAATGTCTTCCAGGAAATAGACTAGTACACTTTTCAATTCATCATAAAAATTAATACTGCAGGTATAAAACTAAAACAGTTAAAAAATGGGAAAACTTTACCAAGATGTATATAACAGTATATATAAAAATACCCTCCAAATAGATTTATTCTAGAATTGTGGGGTTAGTTTAACATTTAGATGATTAAAATATAATCTGTCATATCAAAAAATTAAATGATAAAAATGTCATTTACAAATTCATGCAGGAAAAAACATTTTATAAAATTCAATACCTATTCAAGATAAAAGTTGTTATTAAACTAGGCATAGGAAGAAATTTCCTCAACCTGAAAGACAGCAGGTATAAAAAGTCTTGAAGCTAACATTTAAGGGTGACAAATACTGTTTTCTTTTAAAAATCAGAAAGAAAGGTAGGCTATATACTCTATCACTCCTACTCAGATTAATAATGGGGAAATTTTAGTTCTTACAATAAAGCGGGAAAGGGAAAGGCTTAGAAGTTTGAAGGGGAAAATTAAATCTATCTTTATTGGCAAATCCTAAAGTATCTAGGTGTTCATTGCTACTATATTAAAATGCAAGTAAGGTTTGTAAAATTATCTTGTATTTTGTATTCTTGGTAAAATTTGTTTTTTTGTAGATAAAACCAATGTTCAGCAAAAGTTAGTATACAGAATATATGAAGATCTCTCAAACCTTAATAGTAGAAAAACAAATAAAATACAACTATAAAATAGGCAAAATATATGAAACCACATTCAAATGAAGAAGAAATACACAGGGCAGATAAACACAAGAAGTGATATTCACCGCCAGTAATCAGTAGGGAAGGAGATGCTGTAAAGCACGTGTGGCTATAAAAGGTGAGTCAAGGCGTTTTCTTGTGGTGGAAATGTTCTGTATCATGACAATCAGTGTCAACATTCCAATTCCTACATTGCGTAGTTTTAAAAGATGTTACCCTTGAAGGCAACAGGATAAACGAAATGTGGGAAGCTTTCTATAAAGTGTCATATTACTCTTCATATTTTGTATCATGTTATTCTTCAGGTACAGAATTTCTTTATGGTTCCAATTTGGAGCTGTTACTTCTTGTTTCTTTTTTACAATTCATGTTTCTCTTTAAGGGCAAAGCCAGCTCTCTCTTACACTTGGTATGTTCTTGATGAGTACAATGATGCTTTCATGGAACATAACATATCAGAGAAAAGACCAGAAAAGCTGACTGTGACAACCTTCATACCTAGAGTACTCTTGTTAGGAAATGAAGTTTATTTGAAATTATGCATCGATATGACTCACAAAAAAGAGACTCAAAAAGAGGGAAAGCCTATTCATCACATCAGTAAACATTACTGGACCTTAAAAGGAATTTCTTGCTTTTGCCCATTTGACAAAAGAGTCCTGGTAGCTTTTGATTTATCACCTTCAGTTTCAGCCTTCTTTATTCTTTAAATATATACCAAGTTCAGTTCTCTACTCAATATGTATGATATTGTTCTGAATAGGAGAAGAAAGTCAAAAAGAAAGAAAAAGTCGTGAAACACAACTTCATAATCTTTCGTGAAATGACAACCACATTTAAGGTGCAGAGATAATAAAGTACAAGGGATGCTGTTTTGTTTCTCCTCCAAAGTTTATCACCAAAAGTTTCAAAGTCATTCACACAAGTAAAAATAGAGTAAAAATTTGTAATGGTTAGTGCCTGTGATACTATTTCTTGCCACTATCGTTTCATTTACACTATTTTTGGCTTAGATTACTATTATCCTTTTTACCTTGTTAAATTGAATATGTCATTATCTCAAGTAAATGATCCTAAATGAATTATTTTTTTCTTTTTACAGTAAGTTTTTTATTTCTTAATCATGCAGTAGATGATTTCCCATTCTGTACTCACATTAACAGACACAGAGCAAGAATGTTTTGCAGAGAAAAAGTGCGCCCAACTAAGCAATTTAGAAAGAGGTGGTATGATTTATTTATTAATATCTCCTAGGGTTTGAGACAGCATACTCTGTAAATAATGGTGAAATCAAAACATCATGAAAGTCCGTATCCTGTAGTTTTCAGAAAAGTTGAAGACAATCATACATGAAAAGTACATAAATTTATTACATTTTTAGTATTATGAATTCAGTTTGAATTCGATAGATAGCAGCAGATATCTTTTGCTGGATGCTTTTCCATGACTAAAAGAAAATTCTTAATGAGCAAAGGGCTTTCATCATTGGTACAAGATTGCAAGGGTCATGAGGACGGAAGCCCTACTAGTGCTGCTCATAGACTAGACTGTCCAATGAGTCTATAATGAATAATCAGGAAGGTCTGGGAGCCATCACTGTGTGATGACTCCCACTGGCTGCAAAGACCATTTCTATCCACTTTTGTTACATCTGTTCCCTTGTTTATTCTCTGTGGGTCAAGTATTCAAGTACCCATTTCTTATAAAATGATGGAATTCCAAGATAATTCTGTGAAATAGAAACTATTTTAAGGCCTGGGGATTTAGCTCAGTGGTACAAGCACCTACCTTGCAAGCACGCAGTCATGAGTTCAATCCCCGGTACCAATTAAAAAAAAAAAAAGAAACTATTTTAAACTTGATAAAATTGATAGCCTTAGAGACTATTAAATTAGCACAAAGTCACAGAATGTGTGAGTGGCAGAGTCAGGCACTGAACTTAGCAGACATATTTCAAGGTCTTGCTGATAATACTGCATTAGACAATCTAAAAAAATGATAAAAAGAAAACTAATGTGATGCATTATCTCTATTTCACAGATGAAACAAACAAACAGACAAACAAAAAATGAGTCTGAGGTGGTTGCATAACATTCCCTAGATATCTGCTTGTCAATAGTGGAGCTGCAAAACGTTTTACTTAACATTTTGGAGCTGTGAAAGAGGTCCAGTTTCAAGTACCTTTTCAAATGGATAAATCTGGCATATTTAAATTACTAGCCACCACTAACCAACTTGACTGGATTTCAAAGTCCCTAGTTGTATGTATAAATGTGTGTCTGCATGTGGCTGTGTGTGTGCACAAGGATGCTTAATGAGTGTATAAATGAGTATCTGTATGTGTGATCGATTGAGGGATGTAGTGAGCGTGTATGTGGGCTTATGTGGATAAGCGAATGTGTAATTTCCTTGCTTGTTGAATACAATCTCTCAATGTAATGTTGATCCTTTAATCCAGAAGAAAATATTGCCAAGGATCTAAAGGCATGTGGAACTTGGGACTCATACTTCAGTCCCTGCACCTGTCTACTGGAATTCCAGCCACGGGACAGAAAAGAGCAGTTGCAACAGAAGGAGCACGGAAGAAGTATTCCGCCAGTTGTCTGAGAAACTAAATGTGATAGCAAAGAGGGTCACAATTCAGATCTCTTAAAGTTCTTGATATGGGGAAACAGCTATTTATTAGAAAAACAAAATCATGGGTTAATCATCATAGATTACATTAATGAGACTGGGCAAGAAATTGAAAATGTTATTTCTCAGGATCACTTGAATAGTTACACTTGAATGTGCGGAATGAAATAGATCTTTATGACATACATATTTTGATTATTTTTACCTATCTTCTCTGCCACTTAATGTTTACATTGTTCTTCTTTCTATAGAAGTAAATGCCCAGTTTTGCTCCTCAAACATTTTCACCCTCTCTACTTTCCTGCCCACTCTGAAGCCACGTTTGGTCATATTTCTTCCTTTGGTCACCAACCTATGAGCAACAGTGATTGTTCACTTCCAGGAAATGCTTTCACTGACCGTGCACAACATCTTTTTCTGTGAGGATGGTGTCTCATACAGGGATGGAGGCTATGTTAGCTTCAGCCTGCAAGTGACTAGAATGACGATTAGCTTCCTGTATGCAAAACAGGTAAACAAGGTAAACTTTGTCATGTTGATCTACACACAAAATTTGAGGTTATTTATTAGTGCAGCATAATCTAATCTATCAGGGATGCAAAGATATTTTTTTCTCTTAAAGAAACCACTGCTACCTTTAATGGGAAGCAATTAATTTTATGTATCAACTTCAAAATCAGACGAGGCACATATAACAATATTGTTTTCAGCCTTCACTTTGTTTCTCATTTATAATGAAGGTTGAAGATTTAGGTGTATGTTAAGTTCTCTTACTTTCCCTCCTCTCCTCCTCAATTTTCCATTGTCTCTCCATTGTATCTAGCTTCTCACTTTACAAAATCTTTGCATCTTTGTTCTGTTGAGTAATTCTGTGGGAGTAATTCCCACTGACAAAGGGATTTAATGATGTAACTGTTTTGAAAAGATATTTTGGATCATTCTTATCTTTTGATGATACCATGTCTGTGCAAGGTAAATCAAGTTGGTTATTTATTGTCTTTTTCCATCATGATTTATAATTTTGTATTATGATTTTGCCTTCAATATATATCTCTTTTCTAATGTCTTACCAATGTTTTATGAGAATGAAAAAACAGAATTCAAACAGCATTTCGCTTACAGATGTTTCTTAGATTTTATTTTAACCATGGTGAAAAATGGTTATATAATCTTTATCTTTAGGGCTATACTGCTTCCTTTTCTATTTAGTGTAATAAATATGTTTATTTGTGATATGTGTGTTATAGGGAATCACTTGTTATTCTAAATAGGTGACTATGATTTCTTTTTTTTTTTTTTTTAGCTCAACAACTGTAAAAACCTATCAGACTCTCTTGAACTGAGTAAGTTTTCCCACTTTTAAGTACAGTGAGAGTCATTTAAGTGTTGAGTTTAGTAGTAAATTTGAAATAGTACTAGAAACCTTGACTTTGACCACAATGTGCTCTTTTAAATAACCTCTTAAGACTGATTAGTCAAAGTTTGCTCTTGTATGAAAGAAGTGGAAGGGAAAACATTCAATTTTTTTTTCTTGATAAGTTTGTATTCTGGCCAGGTATGGTGGTATATGCCTGTAATCCCAGCATTTAGGAGGCAGAAGCAGGAGGATTACTACAAGTTTGAGACAGTTTAGGCTACGTAATGAGTTCAAGGCCAGTATAAACTATGTGATGAGGTCCTGTCTCAAAGAAACTAACAGAAAAATCTTGTATTCTGATTTAGAATATAAAAATATGTAATATATATAATTAGAATAAACTCGATAGTGCAACAAATAATAGTTTTATATATCCATTTTTATAGAGCTTGTTTTTTATTTGTTAACTCAAATTTTATGTTTTATGTTCATGTTTCTGTTATTTTATTACCTAATTGTAAAATATACAAGTTGTATTTGTTAATTGTTTCCTTTGAATTACATGTCCCTCTAAAATGGGTATCTTATTGTTTGTTGATTAAAGAAAACTGATCCCTATCATTGCATAGTGCCAACACTGGTACCAATTATTCCATATTTAAAAATATAATAGATAACTCTTTATTGCTTAGAACCTACATAGAAATCATGTAAAATGTTTATACAAAAAGAAACAATCATATGTAAGAGAAGTATACAAAAGAAAATAACATTTATTTTAATATTTTCTTAGAAAGAAACCAAAAGCACTTGTTTTCATGGTTCTTAGGGATTTAGTTTATCCCTTCATAATCTCCTTGATGTCTATACAGTGTTAAAACTCAAAAAATTCATATGCTTATATTCTTAAAGCTCCTACATTCTTATAAAGTGTCACACACAAAATATAGTTCTGATTTTGCTGTAGTTGCTGTAAATTATTTTTGAAATATTTTCAGATTAAAGTAAATCAACTTTATTTGCTGAACTCTTACTCCTTACAGAGTTTTATGCAAGGTTCTTGGTAAATTCAAAAATATTGCTATTGACTAAATCATAATAAACAACACAGTGGCCAATATGTACATATGAAAAACATAGGAAAGGTGTTAAAATGATGTAACTAAAATAAACCAAGTGCCAAGTGAAAATGCTGTGTGAATCTTTGTAGCTGAATGATAGTGTGTGCTTAGTATACCAAAAGCCTTGTGGATTCAATTTAAAATCAAAAATCAATTAATTACTTTAAAAAGTAGATAATTTTTTTAAAAAAGCCATTAATGATACTACTACTAAAAAATTAAGAAACACTTGTTTTTATGTCAAACAATATTCTGACCATTTTACATATATTGCTTTTGTTGTTGTTGTTGTTGTTGTTTTTGGTACCAGGGATCAAACTCACAGTCTTATGCTTGCCAGGCAGGCACTTAGGCCACTGAGCTAAGTCCCTGGCCCTATATTACATATATTAAACCATTTTAATTTTCACAATATGCCTATGAGGTAAATACCTATTATGTCCACTTAATAGATGAGGAAATGAATGCATGAAGAGATTAAGTAAATAGTGCCAGGTTACAGCTTGTAACTTATACGTGAACGCAGATTAGCAACATCATAGAATATCTTTTAATTTATCAAGAGGCATTTACAGAGTAATATGAACTGCTACAGGAAGAGTGTTAATTACTGGAAAAATAAAGATAATTAAGAAGAGTTCAAGGCTGCACTACTCAAAGTTTGAAAGATATGCAAAATTATTCAACCTTGCAGGAGCTAAGATGTCATATAAGAATAAATAGGATGAACATATGATTTCTTTTCCAAACTGAGCCCAATTGAAAGTGAAAGGAGTTGCTAACTGAATGTGATTCTTAGGTCACAGGCAGACCTATGGTCATCCTTGTTATGTCCTTCACTCAGTCAGTGAAGATATTTCAGAACTGGCACCCAACTGAAAGGAAGATGCTCTGCACTGAGGAGTTGGAAAACAACTGTTTATTAAGCCAGTGGGCTGGCAGGAACCACTTTCAAATCACCCGAGTCAGGTTTGGGTTTTCATCACATAGGTTCACAAGCAGGAAATACAGATGCTTGAAAGCATGGTGGCTTCTCACTGGGTTGAGTTAGTCATTGGCTTTTGCCACATAGAAAGTCTTTGAAATATATTGGAAAAACAGGACATACTTTTAGGTGGAGAAACACAGACATGCAGTTGGACACAGTCAGGTTGACCTGGGTCAGGCTACCTATGGAAAGGTACAGGGCTCAGTCAGTCAAGGCTGATTGGGTTTTGCAATCTAGCTACATGGCTGGCAGGATGAGCATATCTTGTCCTAATATGGTATCAGGCTGCTAGATAGTTTTAAAATTTTAAATCTCTCTCACAAAGAGAACTTTGTGCACTTAAACTGGTCTGAGGTGTGTTGATTTATTGTTGAGGCTGGCTAACACCAATCAAAATAAATAAAATGTAGAGGAAAAAAATACTTGAGCCCTACTCTCAAAGTTTGGCTCAATGTCTGCATTCAAATGTCTTTATTTCTGATAACCTGACCAGAATTTTGTATTTTCACTTTTTAAAGGCATTTTTCTTTCTTCATTCCTCTTGTATTAATGAACTTGTGTGGATACCACCTCTGCCTGAACTTAGGGGATTCACTTGATAATTGGAGTATGTCAGCGCCTACAGAATCTGACCTGAGAACTGTTTGACTTATGGAACATGTATGGATTCTTCTTGCCTTTTGTGTAATCCTAGGTGTTTTTACTAGCTCTAGCTCTTTATCACCTATGAAGTTATGATATTTCTTATATACTGCAGTTATAATAACAAAAGTTGGAATGGCCCCTGCTTTAAGAATTTTTTCCTATAGTAAGGACATCAACAAGAGAGTTAACAGTGGGTTTGAGTGGAAAAAAAATGACAAGATGAAAGTAAATGAATTTTCTAATGTATGTGTGATAGATCACAAAGGGACTGAAAACAATCGAACCAGATAGCAATATGCATAATTGTCTTTAAAACATAGTAATAGATGTTCATTCTGAAGTGACAGTAATAAGAATCCAAAGGAGGAAAAAAACAGGTAGAAAAAATATTACAAAAGAAGAAACCTCATACACAGTGACTTTCCAAAAGTTGGAATAGGACATAGGATTCTTTGAGTTCAGGGAGATTGTGAATACTTTATTGTTAGGGTCTTGGCCTAGTTTCAATCTCTTAAATGAGTGGACAGCAAATAACTTCAACAAAAGTGACACGTGATATCATTTTAGGGGTCTAGGAAGGTAAAAACCCTCTAATGGAATTCATAGTTCCCTGGGAGTTGAGACAAAGAACTTCTTTGTTGTTGGTGGCTTTTTGTTTGTTTGGTAACTGGATCAAACTCAGGACCCTGCACTTGCCAGCCAATCACGTTTGGCGGTGAGCTAAACTTTTGGCCCAAGACAAAGAACTTCTTTGGACACCTTGTATTTATTTGATTTTCAAAAAAAGGAAGGGGATAGTGAGGCAAGCACAGGAACTAAGCAAGACCTTGTGAGTCTGTTCAAAGACTTCTCCAACTAGTAACCTTTGCCGATTAAGAAAGCTGTATTATATCTAGGTTGGCAGCTACATTGCACTAGAACAGGGAGTGTCAGCAGCCCATGTCCTTGGCTGTTTTCAGCTAGTTTGTTTTAAAATGTCAAAATTTCAAATTTGACTTCAGTGCACCATGCATACTCTCTTTCCCAACACAGCCAGAGGTTCCTAGGTTCAGCAACTTGATCCTATATAGCCTGGTCTCCAATACTCTACTAGGTTTATTTTGTGTTAGATTGAGTGAGAGAGACAATACTAGTAGTATTTCTTTTTTATTCTTATACAAAAACACATATTAGAATTACTTTGTTAGATTTCTCAATCATGTTATACTAAGAATATTTTTTTCGGAGTAAGTGGGGCACTTACCATTTTACATTGAGAATTTGGTTCTCACAGGAAGGTGCTTTAAGTAGTAGCTTGCTTGAGTGAACTAAGATGGAGCTGTGTTTCCATGAATTTTCTTCTGTGTGGTCCCAGAATAGAGTTAGGCTCAGCAAAAATTCGCATGTCATTAGGAAGGCAGCAATGAAGCAGCAGACAGTTTTATTCTTTGAAGACTGGTGCGTGAACTGTGACAGTTTACATATGTTACTAGTTATCCGCTGCTCATCTTGTTAGTGAGTAGCAATCAGAAGACATAATCAGGCACCTCTAGAAGTAAGATTTTGAATGGTCAAGAGTATGGCATGGAATACTTTAGTAAAAGGAAAGAATAAAGAAGGGTCAGTTAGGTGTAAAAGTGGTAGAAAACTTATGGGAGGAAAATTACAAGCCTAGAACTTTCAATTTCTGGTTCAGTGTTTGGAAAGAAACCAGGAATCTCTAAGATTGCTCTAAAGGAAACTTTTATTTTATATAGGCTTATAGCTGAGATTTCAAAAAAATAAAACCCAATCTAAACTTACATGTGGCTAAACTCATTATAATACAAATTGATTCACCAGTTACATGAGATCTCATGTTAAAGCTGGGGCATTTGTTTGGAAAGATTAGTATCCTAAAAACTAGTTTCATATGTATATATTTTGTTGAAGTGGAGAATGCAGATCCTCTAAGTTGAGTTTTTTTTTTAAACACTTGTAAACAGGTCTTCTGTTCTGTCTGAGAAGGTTGTTACCCCATTGAGGAATATGAAATGGTCTCTCCTGGGGTACATTCCATGCAAGAGATGGCTGTTCCTCTGCAAGTTCTGTGCTTCAAATCTCCATTGCTTCTAGGTCAATATACTAATTTAAATCACAAATGGTAGGGTAGAAGTTATAACCCCTTACAAGATGCAATATGCAGTACAAAAATTGCAAGATATTGCCAGTATATGTTTATAACAGGTAAGGCAATAATAATGGAAGGGATCCTAAGTGCTTGAAAAGAGGGTAGAAGAAATAAAATAGTAACTGAAGATGCCTTTGTTGATATGACAATGTAGCAATTCTGAGTCCAGTGTTAGTTAAACAACTAAGAGTCTTTCTAATGGTTTCTTGGTTGATTGAAACTTATACCACAAAAATCTTCTATAATAATTAGTGTTTAAATGCTGACACTTCCTTGTCCTATTGTAGAGAAAGATATCTGAAAGCATGGAGAGATCAAACATCTACAGTTTTCAAGTAAGAACTGTTTGTTCACCACCCAATTGTATTAATTGGGGGCTTTCATAAGACAGTCTTTTCAGGAAGGCTGTGATAGAAGCATTGTCGGGAGAAGTTCTTTCAAGAGCTCTTTGATAGTTGTCTCTGGAAGGCAAGAATGATAGAAGGAATCATTGCCATCAAATTGGCTCCCTCATTTCGATAGAAATGATATGGTTTTGGATAGTAGGAGCCAAACAATAGAATTTTATCACTGAAGACAAAGTAGATGCAGTAATGGTAGTTGTCAGCAGAGCCAAGAGGAAGATAGAACTGTCTGCCCACAGAGGTCATTGGCATTGGATGATAGTTGGTGATAGTGTCTGTAGAATTTAAATAGGTGAGCACCCTATTAAAGTTTTACTCACCTGGTACAAATGAAAACTCCCATGGCAGTTAATTTTCACTGGGAATTTGACTGTATTCATAGGCATCTGGAATATCGATGAATCACAATTCTGGATATGAGATCTTTCCAGAGATTATAGGCACATAAACCAGCAAACTGAGAAGGGATGACCCACCTTGACTGTGTGTGGCACCATCCAGTAGGGTTGTAGCCTTGATGGAGTGGAAAGGGAAGAAAGGGGAAGTTGCTTAAGAGCACTATGCCATCATGTACATCTTTCACTGCTGCCACCTATGAACATCAAACTCTAGTTTCTTCAGTCTTTCTATGCAGACTCACTAGCAACTTTCCAGGGAGCTTCTCAGCCTTTAGCCTTGAAATAGCATGCATGGATGGTACCTGTTGTTCTGGAATTTCCACTTTCCTCAATGGAGCCAACACTGAATCGTTGACTCCCCATTATTTATATAGCAATTGTGGACTCTTGGTTTGATCTTGTAAGCCACTGTAATAAGTCCCCTTTCATAGAGAAACAGACAGACAGGCAGGCAGGCAAGCATGCCTGCAGAGATATACTTTCTACTGATTTTGTTCTTGTATCTTTCTATTGATTCAGAATAAATCCCTATTTCTGTAAGGCATAAGTCTAAGGTATGTTATCTTAGTACAGAATCCTGGATTTTTAGCAAGCTTATAAAGTAAAGCCAGTTATAGTTTTAGAGGTAAGGTCTTATTAAGAAATGATCTTGTTAATAATCACAATTTAATCTATAAATGCTACCAGCCTTCTTCAAAGCAGTTTAAGGCAATTTATCAGGTGGACTGAGCATGGATGTTGAGAACACAATCAGTTTTGGGGGGATAGCTAGACACTTATTTCAAAATGAAATTAATTCTCAAAGCTCACAGTTTCACTGTAGTCCCCTAGCCTCCATAAAGGAAATTATGGAGATCTGAAAGCCAAAGGAGTTTTTACTTGGGTTCATTTCACAATGGGACCAGCTGTTATTCCACACCATTTCTGAAATTCATGATTGAAATAAATATACTAAGAAATCGGTAGAAGCCATATCCTGGTTTTATGACTCATAAAATGAAGGCGATTATGGTAGTGTGAAAGAAAAAAAAATCTAAAGATTTTTCCCAATATCACTATCCCTTGGTTATGTATTCAAAAAATAATAGACTTTTTCAAATATAATAACCATTCCGAACCAATTGGCCATTGGGTAAAGATACTATCTGGTTGGATGTTTAATCACTTGATTTTTTAAAGTCAACTGTTTTCTCTAGGTAATAGGATAAGTGAAATCAGAACATATCATTACAACCATGAAGATAGATGAAGATGCATGGTAATAAATGTACGAAGCATATATGAGCTGGGAGCAGCCCATAGCTAACATCCAGCAAGATTATGGAGCCTTCAGTCCTGCAACCATAAGGTTCTCTATTTGGGCAATAACAGGAATAAGTTTGGAAAGGGACCTTGAACTCCAGCTGAGAATGTTGTCAGCCAATGCTTTGATTTCAGCCTGACAAACAACTACCCATGCTGTTAGCTGTCTGATCTAAAGAACAGAGAGCTAATGGATGGGTGTTCTTTTAAGCAAATAAGCTTGTGGTAATTTGTTAAGTAACAAAGAGAAACTAATATGACTAAGTGGAGATCCCTCAAATTTTTTTCTCTTATCAGTGAATGATAATAATATCACGTTCCTAAAGGAATTGTGTAATATATCACTATCATAAGGGATTTGAAAGTGCAGGAGTGGTCATTACCAACAGTCTTTTTCTCAGCAAACTTGTTTTGGACTTTGAAGAGAACAGCTAGATCATGAAGAGTGATAGCAGATTTTTATAAATTTAATTAAATGATAACTCCAATAGTCTCTCTTGATTCAGATGTGACTTCATTGCTGTGGAATAATCAATTGATCCCTCTGCTATGCAGCTGTTTATCTAGCAAATGCTTTTCTTTAGTTCTTATTACTAATGATCACTAGTAGTAATTTTATTTCATCTGGCAGAGCCAGTAATAAAACTTTGTTGTCCTTTTTAAAAAACTACATGAATTCTTCAATCCCATGTCATAATCTATTCTACAGGACTTTTTTTACCTCTTCAGTTCACATAATTTCATGTTCTTCCTGAACACCAGTTACTATGTTGCTCAAATTTCATCATTATAAGGAATACCTGACATAATCAGCTTATGAAGATAAAAGGATTATGTTGGCTCACAATTTTTCTTGCCTATGTTCGGTTGATCCCTCATTTGAGACCTGTGGTGTGGTAGGACACTATGGTAGGAAGCTTAGGGTACAGCAAAGCTACTCACCTCCTGGATGGATCAAAAAGACATAAGAAAGGAGTAAGGATTCCTACTATCACTGTTCACAGTACATCCCACAATATCTTGAAGACATTTAGCGGGCTTCACCTCCTAAACTTCCCACTAGTGAAATGGAATGAGGAGTAAACCTTTAATAAGTGGGGCTTCATAGGACATTCTATATCCAAACTATAGCAGTTAGGATAAGTGCATCTGTTAAACAGAGGGGGAAAAAACTAATCTGATTTAAATACTTGGGGGTGAGAAATTTCACAAATATTCACCAAAACTTAATATTCATTCCCTATTATTGTAACTAATTACCCACAAACTTAAGAGTTTTGAAAAACATATATTATTTTATTGTTCAAAAGTTAGAAATCCTATAATTAAGATGCTAGGGCTGCATTTCCTCTGAAGGTTCTATGGAGAAATTGCTTTTTCTAGCTACAAGAATGCTTATGTTTTCTGCCTTATGGTCCTTACGGTCCTCTCTTCTATCTCCAAAGCCCATGTCATAATGCCTTCTGATCTTTCTGTATTTCTTTCTTTCTTTTTTCTTTTTTAATCGGTACCAGGGATAGAACTCACAACCACGCGCTTGCAAGGCAGGGGCTTATGCCACTGAGCTAAATCCTCAGCTCCCTCTGTATTTCTTTCTAATCTTTGCTTCAATCATGTCTTCTTTAGTTTGAACACTTTTTTCCCTTTTATAGAAATCCTTAAAATTTTAAAAACATGACACTCCCAGTATTTAAAGACCCAGTAAAAAATGGGCATCTGAAATGAATAGACACTTCTCAAATGAAGCAATAAAACTAGCCAATAAATATATGAAGAAATGTTCAGCATCACTGGCCATTCAAGAAATGCAAATTAAAACAACATTAAGATTCTATCTCTCTCACACACAAAAGATTCCATCCTACTCTAGAAAGAATAACTACCAATCAACCAATAATAAATGCTAGTGAGGCTCTTTTTCATTGTTATTGTGAGTGTAGCCTGTTACAACCACTGTGGAAATCAGTGCAGAGAGTCTGCAAAATACTTATTTGATGCAGGTATTCTCCTTTTAGATATCTTTGCAAAAGAATTATAAACACCATACCATAGTGATATATATGTTCCCAAGTTTATAGCAGCCCAATTCATAATAGCTATATCTTGAAACAACATACATGCCCACAACAGATGAATGGATAAGAAAAGTGTGGTATTTATGCATAAGGAAGGCTATTCTACCATGACAAAGATAAAGTTGGGGCATTTGTAGGAAAACAGATCTACCTAGAGACTATAATGTTAAGTGAAGTAAATCAGATGCACAATCTTGAACATTGCATGTTTTCCTTGATATGAAATAGTTAATATATTAGTATTTCATACAATAAAGTATGAAATAAAATTCAGATATTAAAAAAAGGAGAGAGAATAAAGCTTTATATGCTAAGTATGTTTACGCTGTTTTCCAGTTTCATCTCAATACAGTATGAGAGCTCATTTTGCAGTATTTCTATTTCTTTGTATATTTATTGTTGCTATGAGTATAGTGTATTTGAGTTAAAAAAAAAGGAAAAAAAATAAATTTCTAGAACAGGAAAATCTATGAAGAAGACCTTAGCTCAGCGGTTGCCTACATTTAGGGAGGAGGAACTGGGAGATGACAGTGGGTAGAGTAGTTTCATTTTGGAGTAACAAAAATGATCTAAATTTGATTGTGGCTGTGATTGTGCAGTCCTGTAAATATGCTAAAATCTACTCAATCATACACTCAAGTTTGTGAATTGTATAGCATGCAAGTTTTAGTTCAATTAGAACATCTAGACAAAAATAAAGAAAACTGATATATTAATAAGACATGAATAAATGTACATCCTGCTGCCTGCCACAGGTGGAGAGTATTTTTGCAGACTTGATGAACAAAGTTTGTGAAATATTTTGATATGCTGCCATTAGGGCAGAATGTAAGACATTTTTAAATTCCTCACCTTACATGTTGAGCTTTTCTGACCTTTTGTTTTCCCTATCTCTGTTTGTTTGTTTGCCATAAACATAAGTTCTTATGTAAATAAGTAAATAAATAAAATATGAACATGTAAATAAAATAAAAACTTGTGATCATATAACTCAACTAGATATCACAGTATCATCATATATTTTAGATAATCACATCTATAAAGACTTTCTTTTCTTTTCTTTCTTTTTTTTTTTTTTGTACTGATAATCAAACTTAGGACCTCATGCTTGACAGGCCATAAAGTTTCCTTGACAGGTAATGTAACATATTCAAAAATTTGTGGTTTTAGGAAATGGGCATTTTTGCAGGGGGAAGAATTTTTTTTGTTAATATCACCTCAGGGAAAGTTTTCAATATTCTTTAATCTAAATCAGTCAAGTTAGCGTTTACAAAGTAAAGGACAATTTGCTGCATCTAGCCTTACCTGCTACAAAAAAAGATACATTATGACTAATGGGGCTTTTTGTGTTTCAAAAGAAATGTATATCTCATTTGAGCAACATACTGCAATAATTTAATAAGAAATCAGAAAAGGTACCAGTTTTGAATTGAGTTTCCTCAAGAAAATGAAAGCCCTTTACAGGTTCAGTCTGTCATATAATCCTTAGACTACATGATCCAATATATCCAGTAATGAAATGTTAAACAAGTTTGCCGACAGGAGCCTTGCATGGGTAAATTACTTTGCAGACTCTCAGATTTTTGGAATGTCACCATGCTCATTTCTGTAGATAATGATATTTGAGAAATGCTTCTGGTTTATGATTAACAGAAACTAAAGAGCTGACTGTAGACCCACAAAATTCCATAAGACCGAATGCACCTATTGTTAAATGGATGTCACCTACTGGGTACAGTGGGTGAGCCTATTATTAAATGGGTGCCACACTGTGTAAACTGGACACACACAGCAGTGCTTCATTGTAAAATGGGAGAGGTATGGACACATAAACTAGGGAAGCAGGTCCTAAACGTACCGGGATGCTGTATGAGTGAACAGGCCCAGATATTCACGTCTCATGCTTTTGTGACATTTTTCCTTTTTTCTCAACATGCCCCTAGTCCTTTACAAAGATTTGTTTACAATCAATTGATTGTGGAAAATAAAACATAGTGGTACAACACTGTCATCCAACAAAAAGGTAGGATTGGAAAGACATTATGATGTGTCTCTACCTTATTCACCAGATCTGGCATTGTGTGACTCCTTGCTCTTTCACTAAGTTGAAATGACTATAAAAGGAAAACTAAATGCATTCAGAATCTTACGGCAGTAGCACAACTAGAGACATTTGTGAATGAGGACTTCCACTACTACTTCAGAAAGTTACACAAAGGATGGAATCAGTGTGATCCAAGTCATTTACACTTTCATGTTGTCACAACAGAGAAATCATGCAATATATGAACATGTAAATAAGGACCAAAATGTATACTAGATATTGGGAAATGTGAAAAAATGTTCAAACTAGAAGGGAAACTAGGGAGGGTGAGGAGGATAGGAAGGAAGGTACTAGAAAAAAATGGAAGGAAAAAATGGAAACAAAGCTTTTGTAAATAAAGGGGGGGAGTGGTTGAAGGGAGAGAATGGGAAGAAAAAAAAGAAGCAAGATATATCATGTACAAGTACAAACTCTATATATTGAATATTATCATTATGTATATCTAAAATATGCCAATAAAATATAAAGTAAAAAAAAGTATGGTCCAAGAGAAATTGAGTGTCTCAAGGGGGATTAGTAGCAATGTGTCTTTTCCAGTAACAAATTTAAAACAATTAAATAGTCACTGTATTTGTAAATAATGCCTTATATTTTCTTTCCAAAATAGCTTTCTAGTTGGGCAATTGAGAAACTATTTAAAGTCACCCATTTTTCACACTATTGCTTTTGAAATTTGTCATAAATAGAAAGAAAATTTTGTTAGGTGACATGTTTTCCATGGGATGAATTAAATTTAAATATATATTATATATAGTTTCTATGCACATATATATAGATAAGTGCACTTGATTGATGCCTGATTGGAACTGTGAAATTGTGACTGAATTTATACCAAAGAAATAGGTAATTTTATAATCATTAATAACAGTTGTAGCTATACAAGCCAAGAAAATGATATGGGTAATTGAATTTCATGCTTCAAAGTGCAAAGTGATTGCTGTGAGGAAGTCAGGGGAAAAATGCCTCGCCTTATGTAGAGCATTAAACATTTGAATACTTAAACGGAGGGAGATGAAGAAAGATCACCTTTTCCTGAAGCATGAGGGATTTTGCGCAGTGGACCATCTCATTAAGTAAAACAATGACATTTGTTCTAAGTTACAATTCATCATAATTTCCTTTCAACTTGCGTGTTATGTGGGACTCTGGATACAGTCACGTCAAAGCTGTGGTTATGTGAGTGACAACTGCTACCAGTACACGAACAGAGAACAAGAACAGTGGCCTGAAAGATACAAAACAAGTAAGGAAGAAAGCAGAGAGGAAAAAGTCCATCTTCAAAGTTACAGTGTCAAACAAAACTTTAGACAGACTCTGGCAATCACAAGCAGTTCTTGTGCTGCCAAATGGAAACAAGGCCAAAAACTTCTGGCGTTTAAAACAGGAGCACAGAGCCAAGCGTGGTGGCCACAAGGCCTATAATCCCAGGGCTGTGGGAAACTGGGCAGACTAGCAATTTAGTGCTACTGTGTTTCAAAATAAAACAATGAAGAGAAAGTACTAGGCATGCAACTCATTGTGGAAGGCCCAAGATTCAGTTGCCAGTACTGAAGGAAAAAAGAAATCAAAACAAAACAGTCACTGATATGCAAAAATTCAGTGCTTGTCTTTGTCCAGTGACAGAGCCTGCAGAACTACATGTTTCCTCTGAGTCCTTACGGTAACACAGTGATGCATGTGTCAGCCAAGTGACTTCTGCTAGAAAGAATGACTGTATTTTCTTCTCAGCAAGCTCAATACATAAGCTGTTTGCAGGTAAGCCTTCCTCAGCAGATATTTCAGGAGCATGCGCAATGCTGCGAGGTCTACAAGAGAAAAATATGTAAGAATTACTTCCAGCTTTCAACCCCTGATTTACAGCTTCCCATGAAAATAAAGGAATCTTTTCAATAAGTCAAGCTTAGCCACACATACTAAGTTACCTTGTTAAATTTGCTTTATCAAAAACAACGATGGCATGTCAGTTCATCTGCTTATCTCCTGAAACTTATTTCTTCATTGACGTCAAATTTGGGAAAGGATAAAAAGTGTGGCCTAAATTTCCAATGCTAAGAACTAGAAAATATGTATCACTATACATCGCACAGTTTAATTTTTTTTATTTTGCAATTTTTTTTATTTTTTAATTTTTGGTACCAGGGATTGAACTCATGACTTTGCACTTGCCAGGCAGGCACTTATGCCACTGAGCTAAATCCCCAGCCACAGTTTAATTTTAAAGACTATTCTTTTATTGTGTAGTTCAAGTAGTATGTGTCTTATGAAGTATTTCCTGGACTCTATTATTTACCAAGTTGGGTTAAAGATTTAAAAGCTAGATAGAGTTAAAAACATGGATTGCATCTAACCTTCCCTTTGTTTCCTCTGTTTTTGTCTATTGTATGTCTAGGCACACGATACTAAAACCAACTACCTGTTTTTCCTATTTTCTCATCTGTGCTAGACAATGCATCCGTTTTGGACATAGACAAGTTTTCATGTTTGTATTTTCAACTTCTAATGCAATGCTTTGCCTTCAAAGAAGGTTTGCTGAATTTTAGTGACTTTTCCTCTGGAACTTAACTGTCTGAATTCCAGGTGTTTATCATATTTGAAGTGATATTTGGATGTACATGTCTGATATTAATGATGCTCACTAGAAACTACTACATAATATGATGGTATCTTCACCATATCAGATAAAAGTATGAAATTCTCTTATGTATGAAATGCATGTCTTTTTCTTAAGAAAGAGAAGGTTGAAATTACATGGTTTGCCCCTAATTATTTCTGCAAATCACACACCTCTTTGATTATAAAGTAAAATATTAACCCACTAAGGTCCTAGTTATAGCTTCTGTGTTTCTTCTGGACCCAAAAGTTTGCCTTTTGTTTAAGGTACTGGGTCATCATTATAGCTTTCTAGACATATATCTTATCTTATCTTCTCTCTTTTTTTCTCCAAATACACTGTGGTGAAAAGTTTCATAGATTACAGGAGACCAGTTTGATATTGATCAATCAGAATAATTAGTTATTAATTCTTGAAGTTGGATTTTTTTTGAAATTATTGAGATAGACTCTTGGAGTCTTCCTCTCTGAAATTATGGAGTTGGAACTGGAAATTGCAAAGGCTTGCAAAATTTAAAAAGTAGTCTAAGTTGTCTTCCTTAATTTATTCAGTTCACATAGCTCCCTTCTCCAAAGTCCAAAGGCACTTAATATTCTGTACTATGTAATTTCTCAGTGATTATATATTGTATGGCAGTGTTCACTAATTTTTTCTTGTATAAAAGTCTTGTATCTGTAAATAGATTGTATTGTCTGTGAATTTAGGAAACATATCTTCTGCCTCCTCATATCCCATTGCCCACACGTCAGCTCCTACGTCCTCTCACTTTTTCTGCACCAAAGTAATCTGCTTAGTCTGTTTTTCCTCTTCTTCATCTCTAACGTAGCTATGTTTAGAGCTTTTCATTGCTTATGAAGCATTGTACCATACATTAGGATATGCGGTTCTCACCTAGATTCTAAGAATTAAACTTTAAATTTATCCCCATTTCCTGATTAAGTTCAGCCTTAAAATTAATAGTTTCTTGCAACCCAATCATATCTATGTATTCACTGAAGTAGTAGAATTTGAAAGAAAAGTGGAGCTAGTTCTTTTCCTTAAAACTTATGTTTTGACCATTTTCTTTACATAAGAGAAAATGATGACAAGAAACAGAAAGAAAAATAAGATACAAGAAACAGGTTTTCACTACACAGATGCTTCTTGAATTATGATGTTTTTTTGAGACAGTGTTCCTATGCAGTTCAGGCTGGCCTTGAACACACTTTGTATCCCAGGCTGGCCTTGAACTTTGCATGATCATCCTCTCTCAGCCTTCTGAATCCTGGGATTACAGGTGTGCTCCATCACACCCACTTTGATTTATGCTTGGTTATGTCCCAATAAATCCACTGCAAATTGAAAATACCCTTAGTCAGAAATACATTTAATACATCTAACTTACCTCACATACTAGCTTAGCAATGTGGTGCATTGTAGAGTATTAGTTGTTTGTTCTGTGACCACTGGTTGCCTAGGAGATATGGCTGCTTGCCATTACTTAGTGCCTTGAAAGTGTAGCAACCAAGGAAAGATCAAAATTCTGAAAGTGAAGTACAATTTCTAAGGCGTATGTGTAGTTTTTGCACCATTGTAAAGTTGAGTTATCCTAAATTAAGGTCTACCTGTAGATTGAGTTGTTGTGAGTAAGGGGACACTATGCTGTATAATGCTTGAATAAAAGAATTAAACACATAAAGTATATAAAAGTTACCTCTGAAGTATTTATAAGTTTGTAGCACAATGTAGACAACAGCTTTATCTTTGAATTAACACTGGCACGTTAGCCCACAGCCAACATATGAGGTATGATAAAAAGTTCAATGAATATTTAAAGTTTTAAAAGAATATACATTAGAATATTTATTGCCATGAATGTTCCTTAAAATACTCTGCTTCACTTCATACACAATTATCCCATCATTTTTGCCACTTTCGAATTAATTCTGGGAGTCCTCTTTCATGAGTGTCATTAATTGTACTACGATGGCTGCCTTGATGTACTGAATCAGTTAAAAAATATACTTGCATGGTCATTTAGACTTTGGGAAAGAGTTAAAAATTACATGCTTCAAGATTCTGTGAATAAGGTGAATAAGGATACGCCATCATGTTTTTATGAGCCTGCCTTTCTGTTGAATGCACTCAGCAGCTTTCCCCATATTTTTGGCCACATGAAAGCATGAAAAAAGAACTTCTCAACTGCATCAAAAGTGACAAGAACAATGGATGTGTGTTTGAAACAAGGGGAAATATTTTGAGGGGATTAATGGCAATAAATTCTTAATCATAATAATTTTTACACAAAATATATTTTAATTACACCTAGTACATGTGAAGGTGATTAACTTTCCTTTACCCTAAGACTTCAAATACCTTGATCACAGTTCACCACCATGAGAAAATCAAAGGGTTTCTGAGAATAACATAAAAAGCTTCGTTCCGTGAAGCTTATGCACTTTCCATATTCTTCAAAGGCTCATTTGAGACCTTCTTACTCACACTTATTTTTGACATACCCTTTATTACATGGGCTTTCCTATCACACAATAATAGAAATGAAACAGTGAAACCATAGCGGGCACTCTTGTAAATAGGCATCGTGGTGAGAATCAAGACTTGGTTGTAAAACAGTAAAAGATATGAGAGAAAAGCTAGTGGGTGTCAAGTCAGTTAGACAGGAGGACATAATCCTAGTGTTCTCTAGCGTCATAGAGAGATTATAGTCTGCAAAATGTTATTATGTACATCAAAAAATCATACAAGACTTTAAAGTTTTTCAGCATATAGAATTGACAGTTTTTGGAAAGATGGAGGTGTTAATTTCTCTACTTGATCATTAGGCATTCTATATATGTGTTGAATTATACCATTCCCTATAAATATGTACAAATATGTGTGAGAAAAAAACTCCAGTAGTTCAGAACCCTTAAGAAAAGAATATTGCTGTTATAGTACCCTAATCTTGGTGTTGGAACTACTTATCCACTCATCCATCCATCCATCTATCCATCCATCTATTCCATAATTCACAAGAATTTAAGTGACAAGTATTGTTGCCAGTCTGTACATATGAAGATGGATAATGCACAGAGTCTATTTTTTTGGCAGCAAGAGTGTGTTTGGGGCCAAGAAATGAATAAATCAAGAATTATAATAGAGTCAAGGAAAATAGTACATAAAAGATAAAGAAGAATATAGTGTGGAGGATGTACTTAGTGTCTTGGAAGCATAGAGTAGATCAGAGGGAAGGGAAAGTGGTGTGGAAATTGATAACATAGTCTGTTAGGCATTAAATAAAACATTTATTATATTAAGACCAAGATGGCAAGTAGCATACTCAAATGAAGCCACAGCAATCACAGTGCTTATTCGGCATAAATAGCTAAGCAGGAACAAAAGAAGAGAGTGATATGGAAGTCGCAGCTCCTCTCATTGTGTTTCTGAATAACGTCTTCCAGAATTTATCTTTGTGGAGTCTTACAGATATGATGAAGTAACTATATTAATAAAGATTTGTGCCTTCTACAAAGACTCTCTCAGACACAAAATTGGCCACCCAAGCAGTGTGATTTAAAATGTCTCTAACAGTAGCTTGGCCTCTATGTCTGAAATCTCAGTGGTGATATCTTAAAAGCATCAAAATTCTTGGTTCAGATTCATTATTATCTATTTGGTTTAATATATTGATCTAGTAGTTAACCCATCTGCTAATACAGTGAGACCTGAGGAAAAGAAATGGTTAACACATGTGAATTGGTAGAAATGTTTGTGAGGTAGGGAGAAATATCACTCAAAAGACAAAAGATAGTGATTTTTTTAAATCAGATTTGTTAATAACTTGTGGTCGAACTACTTAGGAAATGTAAGAACTTGAAGGTGAAGATAAAAATACTCTGAAAGAAAAGAAAAATTGAAGCATCAATATTAACAGGTTGTATAGATTAGGAGGACCTTGCTTTGCAGATAGGCGTCCAGATTAACCCGGCACACTGGAGATGAAACCACAGTGCACACCTCTCTTTTTTCTGCTGCCGTGGAGAGTAAAGAAAGAGCCCTTGTAACCCTCTCAACACCTACAAGGGTGATCTAAAGGCAAGGTAAATTTTTAACTAAAAAAAATTACAGTAAAAACCACATTGTCATTATTTCCCCCTCAAATTACTCCCCCTTGCTTTGCATGCATCCCATAGTTGTTCTGAAACTATCCTGGAAATTCTCTTTCCTGAGTATCTTATGGAGTGTGATAAAAAACATGATGACTGGTGCTGCTGAATGCAACTCAGCAGAAAGATGGGTTTATGACAACGTTACGGGGTATGTTAATCCACACTGTTTACCAGATCTAACCTCTGGCTCTTGGGGAAAGTCAAAATGACTATAGAAGGTAAACAACTTGCATTAATTCAGTATATCAAGGCAGACACAGGGGCACAACAGGAAGCATTCACGAAAGAGAATTTCTAGAACTTCATCAGAGAGTGGCAAGAAGGGTGGGATAAATATATTCAAAGTGAGGGGAGTATTTTGAGGGAGATTAATAACAATATGTCTTTTGCAGTAATAATTTAAAAAACTAACATAAACCGTATTTTTCAATTGTATGTCATATTCATTATTCATATTATTTTCATGGTAGACTCAGAGTTTCGGTTGTCTTTCATCTCCAAGCTCTGTTTTTTGTGGAGGTCTGCAAACTGCCTTTTCTGTTTGCTTATTCTACACCTCTCTATTGAAACTCTCCCACTGTGCTTTCTAGACTTCACAATCGTACTGGCAAAAGCCCCTCTTCTCAACCTCTTCTCTGAAATTCCTTCCACCCTATTTTTCTTTTTACACTTTGAGCCTGTAACTTAGGCATTGTGTGAGGCTGTTCTGTACACTGTGTGAGATATTCCACAGTACCCTGAAATTCATGCACTAGATAGATACCAGAGGTTTGTCCACTTCAGCCTGCAGACATTGCTGCACATCTGAGGAGAATGGGACATTCAGTGAAATAAGATAATCTCCCATTAAGTCCATCTATACTAATGGCCTGGGCAGCTGCCTGATGATAAGACTTTTATTGAAACTTTTCAAGGTGTGGCTTTTTTTTACCCCAATTTCTTCTTCCATTGCTTCACCTTAGCCCTCTGCAACTGGGATTTAGAGGGCAGGTAATTACTTTGCTCTCATCATCACATCAGATGGTGTTAATTCCTTCCTGTCCTAGCTCTCAGGCATTTTAGTTTGATATATAGTGTCATCAAATTACATCACCCTGTACTCCTCATTGTGGTTTCATCTCCTGATTTTATATTCTTCTTCTCTCATTTTTGTTTGATTATTTCAGCTCCTAGGTCATTGATTAATTATTTTCAATTTCAGAACACATAAAAATGATTCTTCTAACAATTTGACCTTCAGTTTCTTGGACTCCTTTCCTCAAATGATGTTGTCTTTCATCTCAGCCTCTCTCCAGGAAGATATCCCAAACATTGTAATTACTAATGTCTGCAGTTCCTTTTTCCATGAATTCAGTTCAATGCATCTTGTTCTCTCTAATTAATTCATCTCATTCTTTCATTCTGGACTGTGATGGTGAAAGGGAAGGAAAGAAGTTTGTACAGAAAAAGTCTTAGATTGCAGTGCAGCTCTAAGATAGTTTTGGGAGTATTCATTGGGAATCATTTAACTTCATTTTTTTCCCCAATTTCCTCTTCCATTGCCTCACCTTAGCCCGCTACAACTTGGACTTAGAGGGCAGCTCAGAAGATTCCTGAAGCTCTCAGAATGGTTTTTCTTTAGTATCTGACAGGGACTGTTGTTGGGAAGTTTGACCTTAACAAAAAATAGTGATAGAATTCAAAATACTGAAGCCAAGGCCATTGGGCAATTACATTCCCTACATTTAGAACCTGAGAAACAAATTCTCAGGGCCCCACAGATTCCTAATCTGACGGTTTTTACCCTCTTACACCAACAACACTGAGGAATTCTGATCCTTTAATCTAACTCACCTTAACAGTATTCTAATATTACTTTCCCCTTTTTATCCTGTTTAAATGACACAGTTAATCTTTGTAATAACTTTGTTTTCTACTTCCCTCCCCTCTTTTGCTTTTTCATACTTAACTAAAATTAAAACCATGGTTAGCAATAGCTCTTTGCCCACTCCATGCCTATTCCCATGCCACTGAATAAATTGGGATAAAAAGAGATAAACAAATAAATGAACCTCTTTTTCTCCATATTTATCATATGTGCTTGATTCTTACTTCCCAAAGAAAATCACAACAGTCAAAAGAAAGCCTGAAGAGGCTCCCAAAAATAAGTTTCGTACTTTATTATGAGTTTCTTCCCTACAGTTTAGCATCTCTATTTGCATGCTTGATCTAATTAATTTTTGCCTACGAGTTTGCTCCCTCTGTACTCACCTGCTCTCTCCCCTACAACATTTTCATCATCTGCACTTGGAGCATATTCATCAACATACAAAATTCTGTTATTCTCTTTTCCTTGAAACACAAGCAAGATTTTCCTTCTCTGCACGTTTATTCTTTTCATGATCTCATTGAATCTTATGGCTTTAACTTTTATCTAAATCCCATGAATTCCAAAACTTTTATGTCTCCAGTCCAGTCCTCTTGATTGATTTCTACACTTGTACCTCAAGCTGATTCATTAATATTTCTAATACATGCCCAATAGGCACTTCACAGGCAACCATGTTGGATGCGAGGTCCTGATTTACTTTCCAGAAACTCAATCTGTACCATTGCATTTGGGAAAACTCTGTCCTTTGAAAACACATGAGTCACTTTGATTCCTCTTTTTGTCACTCCCTACATCCAGTCCATCAGGAAATGCTATTGGCTCTATCTTCAAAATATCCACAATCTGACCATTTCTCTCAACCTTCACTGTGCCCACTCAGGTTTCAACACCTTCCATATCTCATTGATAGAGTTCGCTGAAAGGTCTGTTTCTATACCTGTTTATATTCTGTTCTCAGTAGGGTCCTGTGATCATTTTCAAACAAATTTAAAATATGTCATACTTTGTGCACACTAATGCAGTGACTTCTTAAAGCATTCAGGAAAAATTAAAAGGCCACATTCTTGTTAGTTACCTATGAAGCATATATATTCTGCCTATCTCAGACCCCATTGTCTCTCTGCTCTTAAATCTGTGCTTTCATTCTGCCACAGTCATTTTTGCCTTTCAGTTATTCCTTACTGCTCCAAGAACACTTCTTCCAGAGACTTCTGTACTGCTTTTTGCTATTGCCTAAAACTTCATCTTTCAGGTATCATTTCCTTTACTTATTGTTCAAATGTCACCTTCTGATTTAGCCTACCAGGATACTATTAAAATTGCAACTTTCTCTTGCAACCACTAAATCTTCCTTCTTGCTGCACTTATTTTTTTCTTTTGTGCACACTTCAATATACAATATAATTTATTCATTTATTATGCTTGTCATTTATTATCTTTATCTGTTATGGTTTGTATCTAGATGACCTCCAAAAGCCTCATGTAGCCATACAGGCTTCTTTTGGAGGTGGTTGAATCTGGAGTGTGTGAGTGATTTAGAGTTCAGTGCTGGGATTTGTTTTTTGTTGTTTTTTTTTTTTGGTACCGGGGATCGAACTCATGACCTTGCACTTGCCGGGCAGGTGCTTATGCCACTGGGCTAAATCCCCAGCCCCTTCAGTGCTGGGATTAACGGTTCTGGATTAATGGTGTGAACTTATCCTGGGGCTGATGGTCTGCATGCAGTATAATGGACAGAAAGACTGGCACTTCTTTCTTGTTGCTTCTGCTATCCTTCCTCCCCTCCCTCACTCTTGGCATGAATGGTTGTCCCTCTGCTATGAGCCACCCTGCCTTGGAGCCAGCCAATTATGGACTGAAACCTCTGCACACTCTGAGCCTAATGAACATTTCCTCTAAGTTGTGTTTCTTTACTGGTATTTCCCAAGTACCTTGAACATTAGCCAGCATAGTAGGGTTACTAAGTAATTACTGAAGCAACAGGCAAAGAATAATAAATTGAACTTACTGGACCCCGTAAATTTTGCCTCATTTCATGTCTGCATGGAATAGTGGTATCTGTACTTTCGGTGTTTTTATAGTTTTCCTTAAGGATTTGTGAAGCTTTCATCCATTCACATATTGAATACCAATTACATGTATCACATTATTCTGATAAGTATCAAAAACTGAAAACAGAATTTTGCCACCTGAATGCACACACAGAGGGATTCCTTTGCCACAAACAGAATGAGCTGGTATAGCTGCAGTAAATGAATCAACACAGGTTAACAATCTTGAAAACACTTCTACTTCCATCGTGTCTAAGCCAACTGGACACCAAAGTTGCCTGAAGGAGTCAGGTGGAAATGAGTTGCTCCATCTGGCAAGCTATGCAGTTATGAGCTCTGTGTTCAACATCAGGCCCTAGGCTGACAGCAGCAGGAGCTTTGTAAACTAAGCATAACAACTTACCTGCCAAGAATCCTTCCTCATTTCTCTGCCCAGCTCACCAGGAGCCATTTTTAGTTTTTAGGTCTCAGGAAGCATTGACCAAAGTACCTTCCTGTGCCATGACTGAATTTTTGCTGATAGTCTCTGGGTTGGGGGCTGAGGGAAACCAAGCAAGATTTCCTATACCAGTGTGTGACTGACTTCCACCAAACTCTTCAGAAAGTGGCACACTGGTCAAGTGAAGCAATAAGTGTTTTGATGTACACTGGATTTTAATGGTTGTTTCTTGCCTGATAAAATGTTTTAAATTATTCTAAAGCTATAGTCCTGTAAACGGGTAATGTGAAGTTCCATTAAGCAAAGGATGATTACATTTGCAAATATGAGTGAAATGATCAGAATATTCCTTGGGAACATGCCATGAGAAGGCAAAGGGCAATTACTAAACTCTGCCTGAAGCTGGAAAGAAGTGATTTTCTAAAGCTAGAGTTAGGCTATTATTCAAGAAGCAGAGAGGGAGGGAGGTAGTTGAGGATTTGTTCCATCTCATTTATTTTACAGCACAACAACCTGTTGTTGCTAATGACAACTTGGACGTGAAAGAGAAAATGGAAATGAAAGACTTGAACTTTGCTTTAGCATTATAGTGCTCATCCTCAGTACAACAGGAAAACTTGGTAGTCGAAGAAATCTTAGGTAAATGGTTAGAACAAACATTAATTGTTATAGTAGCAGATAAAGAAGGATGTATCAAAGAAAGCAAGGGCTTTAGAGGGCGAGTGCCCTTGGTTCTGTACTGGCTTTGTCACTTATCCCTGTAAACCACTTTATGAGACTCAAACCTTTGTTATTCCATGGGTAATATAGCAACTACTTCATAATAATTCAGAAGAAAGAATTGTATTTTTAAAAGGCATGGGAAAAATGAAGAACAAAATGCCTAACACCCAGTAAATTCTCCATAAAATTTGTAATTTTTAAAACAGAGACAGCTATAACTAATTGATACAGTAAATAAGGTAGAAATTATTTGTATTATTTCTCCAGCAATAAATTAACCTTCCTAATTGTGTGTTTGCAAGTGCACTTGTGAACATGCATATGTGTATGTGTTGCTTGGTTTTGGTGGGTTTTTAAATGTGCTTTGGTGGTAGGTTCTTGTAATGAAGTTCAGGCAGGCCTTGGACTGACTGTGAGCCTCCTGCCTTAGTTTCTCAAATGTTGGGATTATAGGTATGTACCACCCAACCTGGTTTAATCTTACAAATTCATTCAGAATAAGATTTTTTTTCTGTTTTTACTTTAACCATCCGATTCCTATGGATCACAGTTACAGTGGGTATTCTAATTCACTCTTACCGAATTGCCTTGCTTTTATTTCTCTATTTAACCTAAAATTTCCTGAAGTCCTATGTGTAGATTGATGAAAAGAAAGCAGTGCACTGATTTCCACATGGAGAAGTGTATGTACACAGAAGCATGTAAAGTAATCATTTCCCTTACAGAGTTACCAGCACTAAAGAAAGTGCTTCCAATAGTATCAAAATTTAAACAAAATATGGGACTTTCCTAAACTTTTATATTTATGACATAGAGACTCTTGTCAGATTTTTGTTGAATCTTACTCCTAGGTGAAATTCACTTCTTTTTTCTAGTTAAATAACATAGATTTGTTGCATTTTTCAATATTAATTCTTTATGATCTGTGTACATTATGAATATCTATTCTTGTTCATGCCTTATGTTTACTTATGCTTTTTATGACTTTCTTTAATCAATAAAAAGTCACTTACTAAAATTTAACAACGGCTGTTACACTTAGTGGAAAAACACTGCGTGCTTTCCCATTAAGAGGAGATTAAGAATGCCTGCTCGCCCATTTTTCTTATAATGGAAGTTCAGTTCAGTGCAACAATGTATGAAAAAGATATCAACACACAGATTTAAGTTGAAGAGGGAATATTGCCTTGTACACATAAAATACTATGTATGTTTAAAAATAGGATGAAATCTGTACATATAGTATAAGAGATTACAGAAATGTTTTTGTATACAAGATCAATATATAAATATCAACTATAAGTCTATATAATAGTAATATGGAATTTAATATGCATTGAGGTAAAAAAATATAAAAATTTATAAGTGGACAATTGTTTATTAATAAGAGTACAAAAGTAACTCAAATTCAGAAAGAAATCTTTTCAATGAATAATATTGGAATTATTGAACATCCATATGCAGAAAAGTAAATATAGAGCATATGCTTTATACAAAACTTCACCAAAAATGAATCTCAGACTGAAATGTAAAATTCCAAATGACACAGCTCTTAGAATAAAGGCAAGAGAAAAATTTTGTGGCCTTGATCTAAGCAGAAAGACCTTGGAAATAACACCAAATGTATGGTTCATTAAAAAATGATTAAATAGACTACCAAAATTAACATCTTTAGTCTGGAAAAGACATTGTTAAAAGATTGAAAAGATAAGATATATACTGGGAGAAAATATTTACAATCACAGATGTGATCAGTGATTTGTATTCAAGCCATATAAAGAAGTCTCAACACTTGACAATAAGCTTCCAAACAATCTAACACAAATCCAGGCAAAACACGTGTACATATTTTACCATAGACAATATTCAGATGGAAAACAAATATAGGAAAACATATTTTGTGTTGCTAGTCATCAGGCAAATGCTTTTAAGGTGCAGTATAATCCAATATCACTCTACAACTATATGAACAGATTTTAATTAAATGACTTTTCCAAGTGCCTGCAAGGATGTGAAACAACTGAAATTTTCATGTATTTGAAGGTACGAATACAAAATTTTGTAGTTATTCTGGAAAATTATTTAACCATTGCTTATAAAATTAAACATACACCCCATGATCCTATAATCTTGTTGCATATTCTCATATTTTATATTCTATATTCTTTATATTATCATCTAGAATAATTAAACTTTGCTTATTCAGAAAGCATACACAAAAGCTTTGAATAATCTTCATAATTACACCAAACTGGAAGCAACTCACATGTCTTTCAAAGGAGTAAATGGACAAACAAAGCGTAGCTTGCTGAATAATGGAATTTTTCTCTACAAGAAAAAGGAACAGATCACTGATACACACATTAATATGGATAATCTGAAAGATTTGAATTTGAATGAAACCAGTACCAAAAGTTTGTATATTATATGATTTCATTTATGATATCTTGCAAAAGTAAAAAATCATGGGACACAGAGCAGATTAGTGGTCGACAGTGATTTGGGTGGGAAAGTGAATACAAAGCTAGATCATGCATGTGTGAATTTTGAGAATAATGTGTTACATGTTATTGTGATAATATCATATGAATATATCCATGTAGTGCAATTCACAGAATTGTAAATTCAAAGGAATACAGATTACTGAATGCGAATTTTAAATCTTATTTTTCCCCAGAAGTTCTATGTGATTGCACTAGTGAGATAGGATCACCATCAGGGAAATCCAAGCTGTGTTGCTGCCATGCTTTTACTGCTGATTTAATAAGAAAAGACAGGACAATAAAGGTTGTTTTATAAAGAAAAGACAATTACAGTGGCAATAATAAGGCTAAGACCCAAACATTTAGGTGTGGAAATGAATTTTCTTTGTTGATGAAAATTCCTTAAGTTCTGAAATTCAGGTAAAAATAGACTTTCCTTATTTGCCAATTTTACAGGAAGTACTTTAAAGCCTGCAGATAACCAGCCTTTGTAAATATCTTTTAACACATATCATTTAATAAATGACTGCATAAACAGTGCCTTGACCATATGAAAAGTGGGCCGAATCGTAATTCAGAGCATGAGAACTTGCTTAGATCATCTGTGCCTATACAACAAGAAGGGATATCAAATCTCCTGCCTTTTAGTCTTCTATTTGTACTTCATTTTCATCTTTTGATCCAAATTCCACTCATTAAGGGTCTGATCAAATTTTATCTCTTGTAAATATCTTCTCTGCCTTGCTTCCATTTTTCTCTTATTTCAGAAGCTGACAATTTGTATTTTAACTTTGAAAATAACCAAACAGCCTGTTGCATTTCATACTATGTTATCATGTGGATATGTTCTATTCTTCTATATGTATTGAAAAACCCATGGATGATAAAACTCTAATTAACATGTGGTCATCTTTTCTTCTGAATCCTTCTCAGTACATTCCACCCATACACCTAGAAGACACGGCTGATGCTGTCTCAGGGGTGATGCTCCCTGAAGTTCTTCATGACCTTTCTCCTAGGCAGGCAGGGAGCACGGCTTTGCTGAAGCTGAGAGATTGGTTACGTGTGAGGACAACGGGTGATGCAGCCCCTTGTTGCTCCAAGATTGCAGGATGGCAGAAGAAGCTCTGGACAGTGCGCTGGCCTCTGAAGCTGTATCGTGGCACAGAGCAGGTCTCTGGAATGGACTCTTACACTGTGGAAGGTGAACGTTACTTTCGTCAACCAGGCTTTGTACAGGAACTTTAGTCTGCCCACAGAAAAACCTATCACCCTGATTCTACAAGGGGAAAATGGGTAAGAATATTAGATTACAGTAATATTTCCCTTATAAATTCCATTAATGGAATTAATATAATAAAGGTATTTTGTTTCTTTCACATAGAGAGTAAAAGTGAAATTTCCTCCTGTTTCGCTTTTTCCTTCAGACAGAACTCCTAATAAAAAAAATTTTACTATCATCAAATTGATTTAATCAGTAAATTTAAATAGTGTTTGACATTGAACCTAGTGATTACAGGTTTGCTATATTTATTTGTTTTGTACATTGCACATGTGGGCTTATTAAACATAGCAAATAATTTGCAACAGAGTGTGCCAGTCCTTGTAAGTTAAAAGAAGTCCAGGGCAATGTTTCCCTTTTTACCATTCTGAGCACTTTATTCTTTCTAAGGCTTAGGGAATAGGCTCACACTCATTTAGAAGTTATCTCCACTAACTCAAAGATATATTTCCTGTTCTTGTTCATCATAAGAGTACTCCTTAGTACTGCATTTGGAATTTTAAAATATTGTGATGAGAAGAGAAAGAAGATGAAAAATTATTTAGCATTTCAGAAATAGACCTGGCTCTGAGTTCACTAAAGCTCCCATTAGATAATGAACATTAGTGAGACACAGAAGTGGGCAGAAAAATGAGTTGCCTCTTTGGTTCTAATCCAGTTCACTTTTCCACCTCACCCTTGAGTGAAGCCACGCTTGGGGACAGCAGCTTGTATGGGAATCATAGACTAGTAGATAGTCTATAGATCAGTATTGTGCCAGTTAGTACTTCTTTGTATTGTTCTTCAGTGATTACGTTGTGCCTTTAAAGACAGTTTGCTTTGGCTGAAGACTGGGAATACGTATGTCACTGGTTTTGTGTTTCCCAGAGCCCGTGTAATAATGGGAACACTCAATAGATAGCTAGTACTTGTCTATTTCCCAGCAGAGCCACAAGTACAGAAAGAGTAGACACTCAATATACTAATTTCTTGCTATTCAGAAGAGAAATATTCTTTCTCTAGCTTCTCCAGAGAGACTGTCCTTTTGACCTACTTCATTTGCACAGTTGTTTAAAGTACAGCTTTACTGTCATTTTTGACACTGTGTAATACTGTACTTCCACTGACCCTCTTGGCTTTGACTAGTTTTAATAGGAATATAAGCAACTGTGAAAGATTCAATAATTTTAGCTCTCTCAGGGAATCCATATATCCAAGTACTATTTCTTCAACTGACCAGTATTCACTTTCTAACACAGTAAGAAGAGTAAGGAAACACATGCCTAGGAAGGCCTTGCTAATAAGTGAAGATCTGCTGAATCTGGCAAGCCCAAGACTTTGCATATAGCTTCCACTTTTCTACTTGTTCCTCTTTCTTACTGTATCCACTCCTCCAGGATTCCTGTGACTGTGGGTTTCTGCCAGTCTTTCTCCAACAGCAACCATGTTCTACTTTGCTTTCTATGGAAAGGGCAGTTTCCTTTGTTAGCCTGAATCTCATAACAGTTATACAACCCTGTATTTGGCTTACATTCCCCTCAAAATTTAGAGGTATCTCACTCTGAACTGATGAAATGCTACCTTTGTGTTTCTGAATGTCTAGTTAACATAGAAGTTGACTGTGATAATTTAATCTTATGCAGACATTTTAATGATGGAATGGAAGTTTGCAGTGAACTGTGTAATGAATGAATGTTTGGATCCCTTACAAATTTTAAATATTAAGTCCCAACATACAAGTTTAAGAGTGTTGGAGGGCAGGACATTTGGGAAAGAAATGAGTTTAGGTGAGGTCCCCTACTTTGAGGTTAGTATTTCTATAAGGGTATGAACATACTGCCACTCTCTCGCCATAGAAAGACGTAACAACAAGGCCATGTGAAAAACAGAAAAAGCATTGTACCAAGTACAGCACTGTCCTAAGTACAGAACCTTGATTTGGGTGTCTTAGCATCCAGAACTCTAAGAAACAAATTTCATAATTAAACACTGTCTGTAGTGCTTTTACTGTAGCAGCCCAAGCTAAGAGATCTTCTGGTACCTACAGGGTCCTCTTTAGATGTAAGAGATAATTAGTTTGTATACAGTTTAACTACCTATTAGTGGTTCATCATTTGCTGAGAAAAGAGACCCTGATACCTTCTAACCTTTGCCTCTCTATTGGGACCATTGTTTCCTAAACTTCCTGGTATTGATACAAGGCATGGAATTACATGATCGTCATGTGGCCCTGAAAGGAGCCAGTCTAAGGCAAAAGTCATAGATGGAGCACAACAATGTGAGGTGTCCCTCCTGGGATGCAGAGCATTTACTGTCCCTCTGGACTGCTTGAGACAAAAAATTTGTATATTTTTTGCTTAGGGTGCTGAGACAACCAGTAACCAGCCTGCTGCCTACTGGGGTGCGGGCTTAGAATCAAACATACCATACCCCCCAACCCCACTAACAATCGGGATCCAGGGATCTGGGTATCTCTTGGGAGGTAATCATATGTGGTACAGCAAGTGGGGGAAGTTTTTTCCTAGTATCTCTGAAGGCAGATATTTTTATTGCCATTTTGCTTTGTCCTGATTAATGGTGTCACTCTATTCAATATTCTGTTTTGATGTGTTCTATAATGTTGTATATTTCTTTTAATTTTGCTATACCTAATAGAAGAACAACTATTTTGAAGATAACAAGATATACAATGGTGCCTATTATTGTTGTCCTGGTGACCTGCTGTGATATTCTGTGCTAATTTCACTATACAGTCTCAATTGGATTTATTCCGCCCTGTTTCGTTGTATATTACTACCTCCAAGTTAGTGAAAATTAAATAAAAATAAAACAATAGAACATGAGAAAACAAGGTAACAAAATACCTCCAAAAACTCCTAACTCCATCAAAGCTGATCCATGTGACATGGATGAGGAGAAACTCAAAAACAAAACAACAGAATTATATAAGGTGATTAAAAAGGAAATAACAACAAAACAGATCAATAAGGTACTGAGCAAGCTGAGATATGATATAACTAAACAGATAATGTACTTAAAAAGCAAAAGGAGAAAAAGAAAATGCTCTAAAGGATATAACTGCATGTATGTTTCAGTGTGTGGGATTGATAACCATATTACCAGGTTTTTGTTGGATCGCTGAATACAACTGTTTACAGCCTCACAGTTTGTTCACTTTGTGTGCCTCAATTTTGTAACATGAACAACTATTTCTAAGAAGACAATATGTAATTTATCAAGTAATGATTTCTTAATGCTTTTTTCAAATTCTGTATTATTTCTACCCTTTTTTCTGTCTTTCTTTTTTTCTCTTTAAATAAAATTAAAAAAAATTGAGATATTCTATGATTTGAAACTGAAGTCATTTTTGGTGCAGATGAGAAGTGAAGTTTCTGTGAGTCTCTACGTCATCTGTCTCAAAGCGATGTCATGAGCATTTAGTGATAGGTGTTGGATAAATATATACATTTATGCAGAATAGAGTGTTTTTTTTTTTTTGTACTGGAGATTGAACTTGTGACCTTGCACTTGCCAGACATGCACTTATACCACTGAGCTAAATCCCCAGCCCCTACAGAGTGGAATTTTATTCAGCCTTAAAAAAGAATGGAATCCTGGAATTTGTGACAATATAAATAAGAACATAGGATATTAGTGAAATAAGTCAGACAAAGAAAAATACTTTATGCTCTTATTTGTGAGATGTTATAAAAATATGATGCATGTTTAAATTTTAAAAATATTATAAGAGTAAAAATCTCAAAATACTCCTGTTTTGCTGTGAGCATACCACTCTCATTATTCATACCACTCTGAAGCAATTCTGAAAGTCTTCTTTGTATCTCTTTAATTGCACTGTAATGGTGCCTTGATGTCTGGAATCAATTCATTTTCATTTTCATGACCATTTTGACTTTCATAGTCATTTTCACTTTGAGAAAGAGCAAGAAGTCACGTGGTGCCAGATATGATAAATCAGATGAGTAAGGAAATTCTATAATGTTTTTATTTCACAGAAATTGATATACAGTGTTGATCAACCCAGGGTTGTCAAAAATTAGGGTAAATGTTTAAATTTTTAAAACATTACAGTTGCTGTCTTTAATCCTCCCTTAAAATGGCCTTGAACATACTTATCATTCTTAGCAATGTCTTTTACTGTGATGCATTTATTAAAAATTCATTCACTGTGTATTCCAATCACCCTTTCTATGTGTGAAATGTAACAAAGTCAGACAAATAGAAGTAGACAATAGAATAGTAATTTTCAGTCTCTGAGGAAGCTGAAATGGAAAGTTGTTAATCAAAAGTACAAAGTTGAGTTACATAAGACGAGTATGTTCTGGAGATCTAAAGTACATGAATGTGACTGTAGTCAATAGTACTATGTTGTACACTTGAAATTTACTAAAGATTAGAGCTTCAGTATCTAAGCATATACAAATACAAGAAAATGGTGAGAGTGTGGATCTTGTTAATTACCTTGAGTTTGGTGATTATTTCACTATATATATATATATATATATATATATATGGATCAACTTGTAAACCTTAAATATATAATATTTTGTTAACTATCATACAATAAAACAGAAAATATTTTCCTATAGTATTTATTGTTTGGGTATCTGTGTACTAAGGAATTGTTCTAAGCAGTGAAAAAAATGATAAGAAATTTTCAGGCCATCACAAACCTTATAATCTCATGGAAGAGACAGTATTAAACAAATAATTACATACATAATTGTTTATCTTCCAAAATAAGTGCATTGAAGGAAAAATAGAAGGAGCAAGGTGCGTGTAGATAAACACTCAAATAATAACTAATTTGGTGTATTTTGGGGGGATGAATTCTCCAAAGATATGACACTTAATCTAAAACCTAAGGAAGGGGAAAATGTTGACTCAGTTGCTCCAGGAAGAATAAAGTGGATGTGTGCACTTCCTGAAGACTGAAGGAACAAGAGTCCAGCCATCTGGAAAAGAGTGAACAGGTGTGCTTCAAGGTTGTATCCAAAGGGCATAATAAGTGCTTGGCATTTAGGGTGATTTTGACAAGAACAGCTATAGTAATTAATGCCACATTTTGGATGCTATAGGTTTTGCCATGCTAAGAATTACGGGATGAAATTAAAACTACTTGTGAAATGTTTATGTGATAAGTGAATATTCAGTACAGATAATTAAGGAAAAGATGCTATCTGAAGGGGTATTGTTGTTCTTTGAAACATGTTATCCTAAATTACATCTATTTAGTGTCATTGTCACAGAAATTAATTAATCCTTGGTTCAGTGGGTCAGACTCACTGGGACCCTCTTGACTAGGATTCTTGGCCTGGTTTTGCAACTTAGGTCCCAACCTCAGATCCCAGGTCTCCGGTGACTATACCTGCTTATTAGGCAAAGCAGTCCCACTGCTTCATAAACTTGCAGCATAGACTGTTTGTAATTATGACATTAATGTTTTCCTGCTTAAAAAATAGATCTTGCTTTCTAAGAGCTTGTGAGTCCCAAGTGAAATATAAAACATGCCTGGTGTAAGCAGAGAGCTGGAAAAAACATAGAAGTTTAGATTGACAGAAAAACTGTAAGAGGGGAGAAAGGAAAGCCATGTTTATTTTGGAGACCTGGCATATTTAGAGAATTTTTTAAAGAAGTTTTGTGCCCAAATCTACTACTCTATGTTTTTAGTAGCATGTACCAGAATGTAAAGTACATGTAGAGCATCAATTTTAAATAAATCCTTAGGAATAAATGCAATAGTTCATCCATGAGGGATGACTTTGTTTCACTTATAAAGAGACCTTGATAATATATTAATGAGCAGCATAATGCTTACCCTTCAAGGGTGACATGCTCCATATATATGCAAAAGCTACATCACCCCATGCTGAACTTTGGATAATGTCCAAATGTCCTCCCTTTATTCTAGTTGTGTGCTTCGCATATCTGTTTGTTAGGTGCTTGCTCTGACACAGCTTGGGCATAAATAATTATGTCTAGAGGTTAAAAATCTAGCCATGTTCTGTTGATTGATCAATTAATCAATTTCTATTGATTAACAGAATGTTCTATTAATTCCATTATGATGTCTAAAGGGGAATCCATAGCAATTAAACAAAAAGACATTTGATAGTTTTTGTAGTAATTGAATTTGTAAATTTATTAGCTTTCAGTTGTTTACTTCCAATATAAGTAATTAATATTTCACGTTACTCTTTTAAATGAGAAAATGCTATGGGATCATTTAATTAAGGGGCAGATATTGGCTTGAAGTGAAACCTCTAAAAGCCCTGAGTTTGTAATTGGATAATATCTCTGTTATCAAAAATGATGCATCTTGACTGCAGTTGTATTTCTCTTCTGCAATATTATTCCCTGGCACAGAAGGCATAAAGGTCTGCGCTGAGATGGCAGCAGGAGAAGAAAGTGCTATGGCTTAAAGAAATCATTATGGCCCAGCTGAAATAATTTGATCTGTAGCAATAGTTATAAAATATGCATGATGTTCCTAAGGCAGATAGGACTGTTTAAGACTAAGAGAAGGTGAGAGAAGTCCTGGTATTTAGGCAGAAAGAGGAAACAAGTGCTGAAGAGATGTGAGGGAAAGATGGCTAGGGACCCTGTGCAGGTGCAGGGATCCCAGATGCTCAAAGGTTCGGTTTGGTCAGGTGTGGTGGCACATACCTGTCATTCTAGCACTCTGAAAGACTGAGACCGGAGGATTGCGAGTTCAAGTCCAACCTTGAGCAATTTAGAGATTCAGTGAGATCTTGTCTCAAAAGATTCAAACTAAAGGGATAGAGAAAAAGCTCAGTCCAAAGTCCTGTGTTAAATCCCTAGACCCACCAGAAAATAAAAAAATAAAAATCAAGTCTCAGTTTGTAAAATTATGGGGAAGAACTATAATGTGGAATATGGGAGAAAAACATTTCACTCTGCTATATTTATGAGTGCAAGAGACCCTGTGGTGATAAGTCGATCACAGGATGGTGGAAGGGCTATGGGCCAAACTGATCAGAATCAATTATTTGGAAGGAACAAACACAACACAGCAATGAATAAATCAGCAAATAAGCATTAGATTCTTGAGACCAAAATGAGAAAGGAAGGAAATGAAAGGACTGATTTTTCAATAGATAAAGAAATCTGGGAACCACCATAAAAGATCTGCTCCTGAGTCAGCAGCACGCACCTCAGCTTAGCGTCAGTGCTAGGTCAGTGCATGGTGTTTGTAACTCCTCACAGATACCATGTTTCTGTGATCTGCATGTGACCGCAAGGAAGTAATAGGATGTGAGCAGTGGGAGAAGAAGAGAGTTCAATTGTATGATGAAAAGTAACTTAAAGTACACTTTTCTCAATTTCCATAGTTATCTTTTATTTTCCTACTACTTGAAATTTGTTTTATGGATGATATTGCTTGATTTCTATCTGGATCATTCTAAGACATTCCATAATTATAGAAAATTTAAGGGAGAAAAATCAACACCTCCTGAGAACTGGCTATGTTGAGACTGGGAGGACCCAACAAGAAGCCAACTAGCCAGCCTTTCTGGTAAGCTGCACAAGCCAAGAGGGTTTGAGGAAGAGAAAAGTTAGCACCTCCTGTGAGCCTGTTGGCATGTGGGTTGAGGATCAAACACTCCCCTACCCCCCCAACCCCCCAGGAATGAGATGGTTCAGGAGGACAGGCTGAGTTGGTAGCAACTAAGGTACATAAAACAACTAAATGCTTGTATTCTTTGGTTAATTATGCAGGCCTGGGGCCAGCAGTCTGAGCATCTCTTTGGAAGATGACAGTATGCAATATAGCAAATATGGGGGATTTCTTTCTATCATCTCTTTGAAGGAAAATATTGTTTTCACTGTTTTGCTTTGTTCTGATTGTTTTGCTTTATTCAATATTCTGTTTTGATCAGTTTTATTCTGTTTTGGTTTTGGTTTGATTTTGCTGCACACAATGGAATGGACAACTATTATGAAGGTAACAAGATATACTATGTTAGCTATTGTTGTTTTCCTAGTATCCTGCTTTGAAGTTCTGTACCAATTTTGCTGCTTTGTTTTGACTGGCTTTGTTCTGTTTTGTTTTGTTGGATTTTACTATCTTTAAAATAAAAAAATAAAATTAAAAAAATAAAAGATTTAAAACACATAGGCTATTGTTATATACTATATGAACGCATTTAATTGGTCAGACAAGAAGTAAGGATCACTGCAAATAGAAAATTTTTTGTTTTGATAGTACATCAAAGGTGAGGGAAATGTACAGAGACAGTGACTGAATTTGGGAGTTTGACATGGTTGCGAATGAACTAAGGGTAAGTGCCTCACTTTTCATACCAGCTAACTTACAGAACTAAAGCAGATCACTTAGATCAAGTATGTGTCACTCTGACAAATCAAAGATAGAATCTAGAATAGCATTTTCCAACAGAAAAATATTTTTGAGTGACAGGTGTAAATAAAAAGTTTTAATAGCCATGTATAAAAGGTAAGAATATGTAGGTCTAAGAATGTAAAAAATAATATATAACAAAATAACATATCCAAAATTTTTTATCATTGTAAAATTATTAATGAGTTATTTTCATTAATTTTATCATTATTATCTTAGAAATAATATTATTTATGGAAGTACTGGGGATCAAAACCACTTTTGGTTAGGCCTTTTAAAAATGTTTTTTATATTGTGACAGAATCTCACTAAAGCACCCAGAGTGGCCTCAAATTCAGATACTTCTATCTCAACCCCCTGAGTAGCTGGAATTATAGGTATGTGCCACAGCATTTTGCTGAAATTCAGCTTATATATTATACTTCACAGAATATCTCAATTCTTTCTATTTTTAAGTAATAATTATATGTACCTAGTTGTTATTGTGTTGGACAACACGTATCTATTGTATTCAGGTAGGAAGAAAACCTCTAGAATATGAAAAGAAGTCTTTTTCAGTAACGTGTGAAATAGATGAAAACATTTTTAAAGCAGAGAAATAAGAAAAAGAGCCAAATTATTAGTTAAAATGTTTGGATGACCTGTTTAATGCCTGTGGCTGTAGCCACATAAAAGTAACTCATTGTTCATTATTTTTGGTTGTGCTGTCATTGAACTAAATGCCTTGAGCTACTGACTGCTCTGCCACTGAGCTACACTCAAGCCACACTCCTCTTTGAGGTTCCTTTGATTTTTCTTCTGTCACCTGAGCCCCGGGTGTGCCTTGAGAGCTGGCTTTTGCTTTCTTTAGCCAGAGTAAGGTCACTAACACTCTCAAATTTTCACTGGTCTCAGTAAATGATGTAGAAAATACTGGCCATTGACCACTGAATGACCTCAGAAATGTCTTCTGCCCTTCTCTTTTCCATGTTAATCTCACTTTTCATGATAATCCCTTTTCATAATTTAAGTTTGGTTCTCTGGTGAATCATTCCTTCTATCTAGTATCCTATTTTATACACAAAATAATTCACTGAAGAACATTTTTTAGAGTCTGATACCTTCGTAGAGTGGGGAGATCCCCTATGGCCTTTTATAAGTTTTGGATGTCAAGAGCCAATCATCTTTGGGGAGGCATCTGCCTTAGTGCACTCAGTATGTGGTTTCCTGGATAATTCTTCTACTTCATTCTGACGAGAAAATTTCCTTGTGACCTGTCCACCTCCTGAAAGAATAGTTTGCTTATTTAGTTACAGTGACAAATGACATTCTTTTTACCCTGCTATTGTTGATGCCAGTGTCTTCCTGGTATCATTACAGTCCATATCAAGTTGGTTTTACTGTGTCCTCATCCAAATATATGGCAGTAAAACAGCTGCCCAGACTTTGGGGCTTCCATTTAGGTTTAGACTTTCTTGAAATAAAAAACTACCCCCTTTCAGGGGCTTCTGCCTCTTTTTGAATTAGCTTCCTTTTAAGAAAGATACATTCTCCTTCAGCTATCATTTGCCAATAATTCTTCCAAGTTCCAGTGACATTAGTGTCTTTGTATGTATTTCATTGGGTTAAATGTCTCAAGTTTATTTTGCTTATTTCCAATTCCTTTTTCTTCACCACAAAACCTTTGAAGTTTTCAGATTTATCAAGCGCTACAATTCTTATTCCTGCTATTTCATTTTATGAACTATTTGGCATCTCCCCCATTGTATCTTTATTTTTTTCTAATCCTTACTTAATGACTTCTAAGAGCAGTGTTTTATAGTACAAGCTGTGCGTGTATGTACAAAATTTATTCTACTTAAGTCCCATGAGATAAACTGTATTTCTTGCCAGAAGCATTTTAGTTTGGTGTCATAGGTCATGATCTAAAAAACAACAGCAAAACATCATATAATTTTCTCTGACACCATCTCTATACACACTGTTCAAATTTCATAACCCTTAATTGATTCTAAAGTCATGACTTTTAACTGGAAAAAGTGTTGAAAAGCTCACTGCTAGCCTTAAGCAACTCTATTTTTAGTATAATAATTTGTAGAAATTACTGGTATATTTACCAATTTTTTTAGTAGATTGATTTGATCCTTTGTCATTTGTATTTGGTACAGATATCTGTTGTAATCATAGTAAAGGCAAAGAAATTATATCAAGAATACATAAAATATACCACAGAGGATTAGGAGGTGAAAGTTTCAACTGGTTGAGAGCAGAAGCTAGGGTATGCTGATAAATGGAGTTAGTTTACTGCAATTCCTAGGGGTGTCTAGTTCAGTTCACCTTTCCAATTAATTGGGCTTCCTAGCTGAATAAAATTGATTGACAGGAGGGATTAGTGGTCATAAAAACTAGACAGGAGAAACTAGCAGGAGAATATTATATATAAATAGAAATTCATAGAGGAAAACAAGAAAGTTGTAGGATGAGATGATTCAAACTAAACAACAAAGGGAGACTGTTTGAAGAGAGAAGTAAGTTGTCACAAAACACTACATAAAAGAGAAATCACCATTAGCCATTTTCTACTAGAGGCATTTCAGTACCTAAAAAGAAGGGAATTCGATGATAACCATGAAGTAAACCTATCACTGTGGCGTTTAAGAAGTCAGTGAAAAATTAGGAAAAGGAGTTTGCTTGTTTCTTGCCCTGATATGTAAGCCCTTGAAATCAAGGCTCAGAAGTGATGGGGAGGAGATGGAGATTGCAACAGCAAAAACCATTAAAAACTCTGTCATTACCATCATGTGAACAGACAGTTCCACTACCATGAAAGCCATAGCAAAGGAAAGGTGGATAATATTTGAGACAGATGGAGAAAAGGCTCTCGGTACTGAAGGTCATTGGAGGTTGCAATAGATAAAATGTACCTAGGATTTTTCTGAATCAGATATAGCAAGATAGCAGACACAGAGATAACTGTCTTTGTCACTTTGTTACTGACAGTTGCCATGATGAAGAAACACTTCATGTCATGCAAAGCCCAGAGAGCAGTCACTAGAGGTGAATAGAAGGAAAAAGGAATGAGGAGGAGACAGCAGTTTGAACCTTCATTTTTGCAATGGGCCGGTGTCTATGCGAGGATACCCCATATTGGGCAGGAAGCAAAACACAAGCAGTGGAATTTGTGTTTGGCAAAAAAAACCTGACCTATTAACAACTCTGTGAACCTGGGTGCCAAATCGTCAATTACAGAACCTCAAGAATGATTAGTCTGTGCAACCAAGGTACAAATTATGTGTCTGACAAATCTGACCCTGCCTTTTGAGAAAAACCAAAACAGAAAAAAAAAAAAAAAACCAGAAGATATAAACCAACTGGCCTTAGGAGAAACAGAAAGCTGATCATTGGTTGGAAATGGAACATTTTGGTATACTTGAAAATGTGTCAGTTGACAGACTCTTCCTTTGTTAGGGTTCTCATCCAACAAATACATTTTACTCTTCTGGGTCTGCTTAATAAATCAGCATCTACTTTTTGAAAGTAGGAGTACTGGGCAGTAACTCAAAAAATATAAAAATGACCTAATGCATTTCTTCCTTGAAGATAAGCATAGAAAAATTAAATTTAATTTTCTATTTCTTGATGAATCTGCCAGCATATTGCAAAGGAGAAAGATGCCCTCCCATCCTCATGTTAGCCGTCCCTTCAGGCAGCAGTACTATGAACATTCACAAATAATTTAGTGCAGATTTGTACTTAACTAGAAGTGATATATGAATGAAAATATCCAGGGATAAGAAAAATAAGCATCTTAGGAATGCAAGTTGACTGTAAGTTAATGTAATATGTTTACAAAATAAGGTTTTCAAAATGGAGATAGGGAATTTAAAAAGTTAATTAGAATAACTAATACCCTAGAACAATTATAAAAATGCTGAAATAGAAAATCAATGTGAGGCTAGTAACTAGCCAGATCCAATATTAAAACGTTGTATCTGTATAATTAAAATGGCACAATTTTGTTAATTAGCAGATAAAAAGACAAGTATATAAAAATCAAATTCTAGAAACAAAAGTGCACATGAAATTTTAACATGCAATAAATGTAGTATCTCAGTCAATTGCCAAGCTATATATAGGCTTTATAACAGAAGATGCTGGGACAATAAGCATTTGAAAATGACAGGTCTGTTTCTCACATAAGGCACTCAGCTAAGTAACAAATGACACAGGTATATAAATGATAAAAACAAACAAACAAATAAAAATGAAACCATACAAAAGAAAACGTAGCCAAATAACTTTAGAACTAGGGAGCTAGAAGTTTGGGAAAAGTCTTTGTAACTATGGTTGGCAAAGCTTTACTGCCTGCCCAGGATATGGCTCAGTGGCAGAGAACTTGCTACATACATAAGACCCTGGGTTCGGTCCCCAATGCTGCAAAATTTCAAAAGAAAAGCTGCATTTCCTACTGTAGGCTTTGCTCCTTGTATTTTTCCAGCTTGTAGAAGATGCACAGGTGTTCTCAGTGTGCTTCGTCCTTCCATTTGTACATCTGCCCTACTTACCTTTTATAAGGAACTTTGTGACTCTCTTGGATCCCTCTGGATAATCTTTCCATCTCAAAATCTTTAACTTAATCACTTCTGCAATGTGCATTTTACTGTGCAAAGCAGAGTATTCACAGGTTCTGTGAGTTAGGATGTGGACAGGCCCACCTCTGGTTCCCAAAGATTCACATGCATTTCATGTCAACTATATTACCAAGACCTCCAAGAAGTCTCAAATCAAGTAAGATCAACTCAAAGTCCATTCTTTCATCAAAGTTTCATCAACTAAAAATTCTAAGCCATATAATCTAAAACAGGAAAGGATGTGAGTCTGCATATAAGACAGAAAAATTCCTACCTGTTTACCAGTAAAAAGTATTTGCTTGCAAATTATAATGGGGAAATTATAGGCATAGAATAGCAATTATAGA
>PVJX010011396.1:0-53732 GCA_004027295.1 Dolichotis patagonum | reverse complement strand
TGTTCCTCTAATTTTTTAGCTGTGTTTTCACTAGATGTGTTCACTATTTCTTTCACTGTTTTTATCAATTCTTCTTTTACCTGGGCAAGTATTTCTGGTTTGAATTTCTCCATAGCTTTCCCTATTTGCATATTTATTTCATTTGATATCATTTCAGACATTTCAGGTGTATGGCTTCTTTTTTCTTCTATGTACATAGCTTCTAAGCTTTCTTGGGGAGGGCTTTGAGCCTGCCTTTTGGTCTTTCCTTTTGTCATTTTTCTATATTTCCTTACTTTGAGCGGTGTTCCAAAGCTTTCTCTGCATGTGTGGCGAATTACCTCTTACACCCTCAGTTCCTGGAGGGGCAGTGGCTCCCCCACAGGCTCTTGGCTTCCTCACAGGGCCCTAACTCCCCTCTGTGGGCTCCTGGCTCCCTACGTTGTAAGGCGAATGCTGGGTGTGGCCACCCCGGAGCCTGTGGAATGTTCAGGCAGGCCAGGCCACCACCATGCTTTGTCCCAGGCAGGTCTCCAGGAGGTTCCCTGTGAGTGAAGGGTGGGCCTACAGGTCCCAAAGAGTCAGGCCAGAATGTTGGTTTCTGAAAAGTTCCCGGTCCCAAACAGACCTGGCCAAGATGCCAGTCTCCATAATATTCCCAATCCAAACAGCCCGGGCCACTCTGCGGGTCCGAGAGTTTCAGGTCCCAAAGAGATAGGCCGTGATGCTGCTTTCTGGGAGACTTCCTGGGGGTGAAGGGCGGGGCTACGGGCCCAAACAGACCTGCCCCAGATGCCGGTCTCCAGGCAGTTCCCTGCTGATGAAGGGTGGGCCTACCAGTCCCAAACAGTCGCGCGGAGATGCAGGTCTGCGCAGACTTGGAATACTTTTATTTATGGAATAATTTTTCCAAAAAAGTTACTATGATACTTTTTCCCTTCATATTTAAATTTTATATCACAAATAACAAGAGATTAATTCTTATTTTCCAGAATTGTCTCTACATCTCAAGATTCCCCAATCATTGTCTATTAAAGTCAACCACATAAAGATTGTGGCACCTTTTCCTCTTATCCCAGCTTCCACAGCCTCAACCTTTCTGGCTGTGTGGAAGATGGAAGCATTTGCTCCACATTGACTCATAAATCTCGAATCTTTTGCCCTCACACTTTAGGGAGATTGGTAGTTAAGGCATTTACTGACAAAAACATGGATCAATACCAACAATGGCATTAAAGAAGAGATATTTGAATAGATGTCAATTTGATGGTATTTAACCCAGTTTTGTATTTTGACAAGTGGTGCTTCTCAATGCAACATAGTTCTGTATCTGTAGCAAATCAGTACAGTAGGTGGGTGATATGATCCATTTTTATAATGTACTGATTGTGTCCAAAATATCAGTAGGTGCCACATTCAAATGGAATCTTTTGAGAAATAATACTATTTGAATCATTTTAGACACTCCTACTTAATAGCAAAAGTTAGTTTCCATGCTACTAAGTTTAGCTGCTCCTAACTTCCTAACTCCAACACATGCAAGCACCATATTTCAGATTCAATCATCCAATAAGCCTATTACAGAAAACTTTACTTTTCCCATTAAATTAAGTTTGGAAGTCATGATGTTAAACTTTAAATATTAGGTATTTCTTCTACCTGACTCCAAAGTTTTTGCCACCTAAATTCGTTTCTAATTTTTATCTCTGAAAGTTTGAAAATGAGCTCACGAGCAGACATGTATTCCCTGAGGGTATATTTTATGGGTTAAATGAGAGTAAAAATATGTATATTTTGCTGAATATAGAGAATTACATGCATTAGTTTCCTGCCCTAAACCATAGTTTAGAAATGACAGACTGTCTAATGGCAGTAATGATAAGACACCAAGTATCTTAAGTTACTACCTACTATTTATGCATTTCATGACTTGGTTTTTTTATATCCAAAATAAACATAGTCTGCAACTTGAATGAAATAACCTTTTCCCCTTCCTTATGTAACTTACCTGCTTATACAGCATACAGACAGAGACAACATTAAACAATCTTAGTTCATGATCTTTCAAACTCTATGAAACAGAATTCCAACAGTCACAAAGGCAAATTCCTGTAACTATTCTCTACTCAGTACAAGAGAAAAAATTCCAGTCAATTTCTTATCAATTCAGATGATAATTTCATTTGTGTTCTTCAATACATTTCAACATAATTTTCTGAGTCTTAAAAAATTAGTGTCCATGTTATTAAAACTGTTTACCATATGTGCCATGTTTCTATAATGAAAATAACATTTGATGAGCTTTCTTGTAGTTACAAAGAACTAGGCTCTTAATTCAACTTAATTTGCTACAACTCAAAGTATTTGTTGAGCAACTGCCTAAGGCAGCAATTGTGGAAATGTAATGTTATAAGATCCATTTGCTCCTTCAATTACATTATATTCTTACAGCTGGGGATTTAGCTCAGTGGCTTAAGCGCCTGCCTGGCAAGCGTGAGGTCGTGAGTTCAATCCCCGGTACCAAAAAAAACAAACAAAAAACATTATATTCTTATGGAGGGGATAATATTTGCAAATACAAAATTATCACAGACTTGATTCATCTCTTAAGTATGAAAGCAAGGAAGGAGTCTCTGTTACCTGGATTGGTCTATGAGGCTTAAAATAAATAATGGGAATTCAGTCAGACCAAACAGTCATTAGTATTTGAGTAGATTGAAAAGAGAACACTACTTCTATGCAAGAAAACAGAACAAATAAGGCTTGATATTTGGAATTGTGCCTGTATTATGCAGGAGATGGAGAGCAGAGATGCTTCATCAGAGGTGATGAATAGTACAGTATGAGCTCAGAGAAATAGTTTGTAACCAGTTATATGATAACTAGATAGTACAAAAAGATCTTAAATTTGGAACAACAGAAAACAAAAAATCAGAGAGAGACAGAGAAAGAAGCTTTGTCTGATTCTTTATCAGAAGTGTGACGTGATAACAGAAATATGTGGAGCTGAACCTGGTGATAAAACAGAAACATGTTGATGGAGCAGTTTGTGTGATATGGAAATCGATACCAGGAGACACCCAGGAAATGAGCTGACAGTGGAAAGGAGTAGAGTGATGAGAAGTGAGAAATAAGGCCAAAGAGCCACCATGCACAGGTGGATGACTAGCAGCATTGGCCCAGATATATTTAGTGCTGAGCTAGGACAGGGAGGTAAACAGGGAGAAAGAGGACATCTACCCTGTGCACTGCTGAGCACTGCCAAGAACCTATTTATTTGTAGTTTTGTATGTCAGCTCTCTCTCTCTCTCTCTCTCTCTCTCTCTCTCTCTCTTTCTGATACCTCTCGAGGCTGTGCATTACCTTTTGTTAATATATGTATAAGAAAAAATACATATTTAAATGGTAATGTTACTTATACTTTCTTAATAGTAATTTAAATAACATTTCTTATTAATATTCTTAATACTACTATCAATATTATTAGTAATCTTTTTCTAACTTTTTATAGTTTTGTATGCCAGTGATAATGAATGTGTAAGAGAAACATAGTTAAAAGAAATGTAAGACAAAATCATCAATCTTCTATTACCTAAAACTACACTCTGGTAACATGCAGTTGAATATACGGTAGCTTTCACAGATTAATATACAACATGGTAAATCAATGTTGTCTCATGCCTAGTTCATGTCTTATATTAAATTATGGTTTCCGCAAAATCTGGATTAAAAAAAGAAAAACTTCATAAAGCTTCTTGCGTTTGTTTTTTTCTCACTGATGCTTTGAGATTAGTATTACTAGGGTAAATATGGCCAAAGTAAGGAAAATGATAAAACGGTACAAGATTCCCAAAAAGAGCCCGACTGACAATAATGTGTTTTGGTTTTTCCATTTTCATCCATGTTGGCAGATGATATTAGCCTCCTCAGAAACTCTGTACTTCAAGTCATCCATGTTTAATAAATTTAGGTATTGGGTAAATATCTGAAGCTGAAAAGGTATCCTGAATTGTGAAACTACACTGACCCCAAGATACACACAATAGTTGTACTTCAAGAGCTAGTTTTTCAAAGGGTGGTTTTCTTTCTGCCATGTAAGATAGCCAGGAATAAAAAAAAATAGTAAAATGCATTACTTGAAACCAAAGACAAGCAGAATGCTCTGGGATGCCATTTATTTTATTTAGTAACTTCAGCTATAGAAAACTCAGCAAATCCTATAGGGAGCCATTCTTTATAATAGGAAACTATTTTCTGTCTGTAAATGATGACATATTTCTAGAGAAGAAGAGACATTATCTCCTCAGGGCTAGAAACATAGTTTGAAGTAAATGTTAAACTCTGCCATACATTTATGTTTTTGATACATAACATTTTCACCATTGCTTTTCTAGTACTGTATTTGATAACAACACATGCTCATTAATTTTAAAGTTTTGTAGACTTTCACAACTCTCTGGGAAATAAGATATATAGGAAGAAAGAATGAACAAATATGGTAAAGTAACAGTGATTTGGAAATCAGATCTATTGTGTATTTGTCAATGACAAGTGTGTTGACCTTGGGCAAGTCATTGAATCTCTTTGTGTGAGGATTTGACGCTAATGTTTTCAAGCATCTGTCTCACTTAACCAAACCATTGTTTATGTGGAATGCTAGAAACAAATCCAAATAACAATGGTTAAGCACAGAGAGGGAAAAATAGTTAAAAGCAGACTTATCTACCCAACACAGAGGGGTAATTCAAGCGGCTCAGTCACCCCATAGATTAGCTTCACATGATACATTTGAAAATGGATCCTTGGTATCTGGGAACGAAACAAAATAGCATCCTCTTCTGACTTTATCAGTATCCAAAACTTCTGATAAGCAGTTTTAACTAACAGATATAAATGCTTTTCAGAACCTCATGTATTTGGAAGGTTTGAAAGGTGACTGAATTATGGGACATAATAGATACCTGCTGTTAGAAGCTGGCATCTGCTCAGAAGAGGCTGGTCTGGGGTTGTGACCTGGAAAGACTTATCTTCATTCCTGAATTCCTCCCTTGTTTCTGTATCTCAGTCACCATAAAGTGAGCAACCTTTTTCTGCTGGTGACCTTCCACCATGTCACCAATTACATGAAGACAGAAACTTCTAAACTGTAAGCCAAAGAAGCCAACATCTCCTCCTTTAAGATGCAGATGTTGGACATTTTGTCTCAGCAATGAGAACGTGATTAAGACAAATACTATGAGTAAATTGCCTCAGAGACAAAAAGTTCCACATTAGAGGAAAAGTAAAGTTATAAGATAGTTCTGCATGAATACAGTATTTATAGATATTAGGAAGAACTTTCAAGACACCACCTTCGGTTTCTTCTTTTCCTCTTCTTTCCCTTGAAGGTGTTTATGATTTGGAACTTTGGGTTGTGCATTGTTTTTCCATGAGTTGAAGAGGGCTTGAGTCCTATCACATATTCAAGACAGGGAAGATAAGCAATAGGAGAAAAAAGAAACTGTAAATTTGTTATTAAAATTGCCGAAGGATAGTGGAATAGAGAAATGATGGGGGGGGGTGTTTTCTGAATCTATAAATGGTCTACTGACCTCTACAGGTACATTTTGCTATCTTTTCCCACATTATGTGAATTCTACTATAATCTTAAACTTTTAAATTGCTACTTTTAGATAACACTCCTACTGAAAATAGTATAAGATAAATTTTTAAATTGAAAAGAGGTGCCCTTGCTTGTTCATATATTCTAAAAGGAAACAAAAATTATGTGATCAAAGCAATAGGTCTTCTATTTTTTCCTGTATCTTCTGAAAATCAGTATATATCTATTAGGTGACCACTAGATGCCTAATCTATTTTGACACTTCTGAAGGGAGAAAAATAAGTTATGTTAGATCTCTTTCCTCAAGAACTTTCATTTCATTCAGAAGAAAAGATGAAAATATATCACACTGAGGTGGTCAGACAATGTGAGTTCAGAATAGCCAGCAACATAGGCAACAAACTAGGATGTCGGAAATGCGGAGTTCTAGGTTCCATTCAGTCATACAGAATTGGAATCTGAATTTGAACAAGATCCTTGGGTGATTCATGTGTATTGTAAAGTTTGATACATATTCTCGCTCTACAAATATATGCCATACAGTTAGATATGGCCTCTGGCCTGACCCCATACAAAGGCTATGAATGTACATGTTGGTGGGAAACAAGAAATCCTTCAAATTAAATATGCCTAGAAGGCAGGAGATGCATTAACACTCTTTCCAAAGATGCTATCATCCATTTTATCCTACTGGAATTTAAAAAACAAACAGATTATTGTATTTAGTTGGCTGCTTGTAGACTTCCAAAAAATCTAAATGGTTTTATCAAAGGAAGAAATACTCCTATGGCCTAAGATCTGTTTATATTAATTTGTAAGGCTAAGAAAACAGCACTAGAAATTATTCACCAGATGTAGGATATCTCTAAGATAAATTGCCAAACAGACTAACAAGAGAAGATGGATTTCGCTCACAGGACAATTCAGATGGTAAGCACAAAGAAGCTGAACTAAACATAAACAGTTTATCAAAGCATTTTTATATTTAAAAATTATTTGAAACCAGTAGCAGACAGTTTTTGTTCACAATAAAAGTAAGCTTACAGTTTATTTAAAGCGGTGATTGACAGTGGTATAAAGTATACATTTACTTTATATCACAGACCATGAAGGAAACACCTAAAAGAATTCATAGTGATTACTAAATTGCTCTTCACATTACTGATTATGCATACTATATTGTGCAATTAGGTTGATGTATGATTATTACACATTATCATATCACCATTATTCATATACATTTGCTCTTTATTCTTTTAGTTCCCTTAAAGAATCAATGACATTACTTGAAGATAAAAGAGATTTCATTTACATTAATAAAGATTTTGATTAGTTAATGAAAAATCATTCTATGAAAGTTCACGTACTGAATTACCCTTTACAATTTTTTCACATGATTCTTTACTCTTTGTTTGATATTAGTATCTGTGATATGAAATGCAGTTCAAAAGAAGAAGAAAGATATGCTTGGCCCACTTTAAATGCATATAATTTATGAAGCTCACATTTGGTCATTGAAGGACTATTTTTTTCTCCTTTTTTGTGAACTTAAATTCCCAATAATGATGAAACCTCACCACTAACTATGAAAGGATAAAACAACCATGATCCTGAAAGAAACATAAAATGCTCTGTATTCCCACTAGATCCATTTTATTGGAAGTATGTACAAATGTGCATGAACACTAGAAAGGCATTTGCTTCCAAAGTTTTGTTGTCCTTAGCCTGATGTTTATAGGTGAAAAGAATGTGAAAAAATCAGGTGCTCAGGAGCCATTACAGTCTCAGACTGCAGGTTTATTGATGCTACTGTTCCACTTGCTTTTGATTTTTAAAAAGCAAATTATCACTACATCTAAAGTATTACATGGTTCTAAATGGAAGCATTTTGCAAAATAAATATAAACATATTTACCCTTATACACATTTATCCTTATACACATATTTTATGTGTATAAGGGTAAATATAAACTGAATATAAAGAACATATAATTATTTTAATAATTTAAAATATTCCAGCACTCAGGAGGTTGAGGCAGGAGAATCACTGTAAGTTCAAGGCCAACCTGGGTTACAAAGTGAACCCAAGACCAGCCTGAATCACATTGCAAGGGCCCGTCTCAAAAAACAAAAATAACTAAATAAATAATAAAATAAAATAAAATGTCAAAATATTAAGAATTTTAGTTTCAGAATACAAAAATTCTAGTTTGTCACATATCTTAATTAGATAAAAAGATATTATCCCTGAACAGATATATTTATTATAAAAACAGTACTTGAATTTTATTGTCCATTATCAGTCTCACTATTTGAGACAAATAGTGGTATAATAAAAGAATGAGATTTCCTTTTTCGAGTAGACCCTCCAATATTTATTTAATCATATCCTATAGTTTTGATTACCTTTAATTACTACCTAAACCATTTTAATATTTTATGAATATGAAAGAATGGATAATCCATTTTTTGAGGTTGAGGCAGCCAGTTTTGTTGCACAAATGACACAGTCATTGAGAAGTAGATGATCAAAGTAGGGAAAGGGTATGTCACTAATTCAGATAATTTTTCCAAGTTTTATACTATAATAAATAAAATAGAAAATACCAATTTTATGAAGTTAGAATAAAATTTTTAAAATCAGAAAAAAAGATAAATAATACTTCAACAATCTTCTGCAATGAGGCCAGGATAAAAAGAAAATTCTCAGAATTACAGATTTCATACTAAAGCTTCACTGTTCATTTTCTTAATATTTCCTGAGGAATTATAGGTAAGGATTTTCCATACAGAATCTTTATTAGTAAAAATCTGAACTGTCATACAGTGTCTACATATCTCTAAAATGGTATAATGACACTGAAAATTTCTGTAATTATAAGTACAGAAAAATCACTCAGAAGACATAATAAATCTCCACTTGGAACTGCAAGACCACCTCTTTTGATTCACAAAGCTCAGAATATATTCTCAGGAAAATGCTCATGAAGTGACATAGAGAATTTTGCTAATACAACTATTTCTTTGTTTAAATGCCATGTTTGAATGCAAATTCTTTTAAACATGTTATAGAGAAGCAATATTTAATGGCATATGAAAAGATCATTTCTGGAGTACAAACTAACTTTTCTTTCAGTTCAGTTAACTTCACAACATACTATGTGGAAAGTATCTACCACCTGAAAAGTTTATGTCCATCATTGTGTTAGGCCTTGTAAGACCTAACTAGACTAACACAACACAAAATAAGAAGACCATAACCTAATAAGAAAAAAACCACACAGGATAAAGACCATTAGTTATGCAAACTTCTCCCCAAAAAGTTTGAAGAAAGATTTACAGAGAGAACTTGTGGAAAGATGGCAGAGTGGTGAGCAACATAGAAACAGCCTCCTCTAGATTTGGTGTCTAGATGCAGGAGAACAGCAATGTGAGAAAGAGAAGGAGGGAAGTGGGTCCCTGAGATCCAGAAAGGACCTGAAGGGAGAAGTGACCTATAGGGTGAGCATCTCCCGAGATCCAGCCATGTTGGAACTTAGGGCGATGAGCAAGAAAGCAACATGTTCCCCTTCCTGGTAAGCAGCTGGGGCGGGCAGGCCAGGAAGAGAACCAGTGAGCATTTCCCATGAACCTACCGGGATGTGGGTTGAGAATCAAACATCTCACCCACACCCTCACCCCCCGGTTAGCAACTGAGGGCCAGACGTCTGAGCATCTCTTGGGACGATGACCGTATGCAATATAGCAAATATGGGGGATTCCTTCTATCTTCTCTTTAAAGACCAACATTGTTTTCACTGTTTTGCTTCGTTCTGATTAATTGTTTTGCTCTATTCAATATTCTGTTTTGAGAGGTTTCATAATTTCTGTTTTTGGTTTGATTTTGCTATACCTGATTGAAAGGACATCTATTGTGAAGACAACGAGATATACTATGGTAGCTATTACTGTTATCCCGGTAACCTGCATTGTCTTGATTCCCTTTGTTCTGTCTTGTGTTGTTGTATTTTACTACCTTAAAAAAAAAGAGAAAGAAACCTATAGGGAGGCCTAAGAGAGAGATTTCAGCAAAGAAGGAGGTGGCAGGTAGTGCTTCCTCTCTACGCCTAGACTCACTGCACGGGTGGGGTGGCTCAAACCTGAAGATGCAGGGTGACTGCAGATGATGGCAATTCTAGGGGCCTCCATGGAGAAACACACCAGTGGGATGGAGCAATGGACATAGAGAGACGACCACAGTGGCTGGTGAGTTATTTGGGGTCAGACAGACTCCAGGAGAGGGTGACTAGTTGGTAGCCATCTTGGAGAGGGATCAATTGAGCTCAGAACTCAGGACATCTGTGAGGCAGCTCATCCTCAGCTCCCAGTGGCAGGTAAGGCTTCTGAGCTCATATTGGCATGAAATTAGGGAGCCCAATTCAAGCTGGCAGGGAGCCTAGCTCAAGCCAGCAGGGAGCCAAGTTCAACCCTGCAGGAGACAGTGTTACAGACTGAGCAAGTTAGATTCTAGCCTCATAGCCAAAAACTGCCCTCAGCAGAACTGAAGGTGCAGGTTTGCTGGGATTAATAAACTCAGATCTGAACTCTGTCTACTCACATTGTCTACCAGTGGCAGCATAGACCTGCCTTGAATTGATCTTTTTTTTTTTTAATTTCCTTATTATTCTTTTCTTATTTTCTTGTTTCTGTCTTGTTTTTTTCTTGATTGTTCTTATTTGTATATGAATATGGATCATGGTTTCTATTTATTTTGTTGTTGTTGTTGTTTTCAATTCTTGTTTTTTCTTCTTTCTCTCTTTCTCTCTTGTCTTTTTCATCAGTTTCCTAAAGTTTGCATAATCTACTTTTGTCCTCAAGCCTGGCTTCTAATCTCTTCCTCTTCTTCTCTTTCTCTATTTTTCCTCCTAATCCCTTTAAAATTTTCTCCCCTAAGGGTAAAATTGCTATATTGAGAACTTGTTTATGGTGTGCAATTTTCTGATTTGTTTTAGATTTTATTAAATAACTACAAATCCAGGTCATACAGTTAAAGGTGGCAAATTAATAGGTACTACAGTTTGTCATTTTCTAGGCTGTATTTGGTGCTATTTTTATTGCTGATTGTACTACATCTAAGATGATATGACTGTTCCAGTGAGTTGTGCTTCCTGGCATATAAAGACAGAGATTGCTTGAGTGTCATAAGCAATACTGTAAGCTAGTGCAAAAGAACCAGGGTCTGGGCCAAGTAGGCAACAGCTTCTCATGTCTAATAAGTTGAAGAGGAAGGATGTAGACTCAAAACCCAAAAGCCAGCTACACCTGGAAGACATCTCTGAGAACTAATCATTTCATAGGGTTCTAAATACTAGCAAAAAAGCTACTTTCCATAAGAAATTTACAAACATCAAATAATGAATTAAAAAGACAAAGTGAATTTCAAGCCAAGACTGATTAAGAAAGACAAAGGTCACTACATCCTTACAAAGGAAATATTCCAAGAGAAAAAGATATGCACCAAATACTGGTATACATACCTATATAAAATATAGCAGGCATGAAAAATCAAATAAGCACTAACACAATCGAAATGGGGAACCTCAATACCCCACTGTCACAAATAGATAGATCAACTGGACAAAAAAAAAAATCAACAAAGAAATATCAGAACTAAACCAAACTTAGAAACAATGTACTTAGTAGGTATCTACAGTGTTCAAACTCACAATATCAGAAACATATTCTTCTCAGCTGCACACAAGATGATCTCCAAAATAGAGTATATACTAAATCATAGAACATTCTTAAGTAAATACAAGAAATTGAAATCATCCCATGCTCTTTATCAGACCATATAACAATGAAATTGGAAATCCATGGCAAAAGAAATGACAAAAACCTCATAAACACACCAAAATTAAATAGTACCCTACTAAACAACCAATGAGGCACAGATCAAGTTAAAGAAGATTCTACAATTAAATGAAAATGACAATGCAACATACTGGAATCCATAGGATACAATTAATGTAGTCTTAAGAGGAAAATGTATGGTGACAAATACCTATATCAGAAAAACAGAAGGAGCTCTAATAAACCACCTAATGCTGACCTCAAGAGTGAAGATCAAGTGAACACAAAGGTCATATTAAGGAGAAAATTACAAAGATCAGAGCAGAAATTAGTGCAATGGAGACTAAGCAAACAATATAAAGAATCAAATAGATCAAAGAGTTGGTTGTTTGAAAGATTAAATAAAATTGACAAATTCTTAGCCAACCGTTTCAAATCCATTCAATTAGGAACGAAAAGTGTAAAATCACAATAGATACTGTAAAAACTCAGAAGATCACCAATACCTATTTCTATAACCTGTATGTTTTAATAAGATAAAAAAACACAAAAATAAAATGGGCAGAGCTCTAGATAAATATGAATTACCAAAGCTGAATGAAGAATATATAAAAATTCTAAATAAGCCAATATGAGTCATGAAATTGAAGATGTAATTAACCCCCCCGCAAAAAAAAAAAAAAAAGAAAAAAACCTACCAACAAAGAAAAGCTCAGGCCATTATGGACTCACTCAGAATTTTATAAGAAATTTAGAGAAGACCTAATGCTGCTATTTCTCAAAATCTGTAATAAAATTTAAAGAGAATCAATACTCCCAAATTCCTTCTTGAAAACAAGTGTCACCCTGATACTAAATCCAGACCCAACCAGAAAAAAAAAATACAAGCCAATCTCCCTAATGAGGATAGATGCAAAAATCTTCAACAGAGTACTCACAAAGAGAATGCATCAAATCATCAGGAAGATTATACAGTTGACCAAGTAAGCTAAGTCCCAGAGATTCAAGGATGATGCAACATACACAAATTAATAAATATAATACACCACATCAACAAAACCAAAGACAAAAACCACATGATCATCTTCATAGATGCAGAAAAAGCATTTTACAAAGTCCAACACTCATTCATGATAAAAAAAAAAGACTTGCAGAGAATTGGAATAGATAGTTTTTATATCAATCTGACAAAAGCCATCTATGACAAATCAATACCCAACATTATACTAAATGGACAAAAACTGAAAGCTTTCACTCTAAAATCAAGAACAAGATAAAAATGTTCACTTGTCATCACTCTTATTCAGTATAGTTTGTGAAACATGAGTCAGAACAATTAGACAAGAAATAAAAGAAATAAGGATAAGAAAATAAATTAAATTATCATTACTTGCAGATGACATGTAGTCTACACAGAAGATCATGAAAACTGTACCAGCAGACTTCTAGATTTAATAACCACATTCAGTAATACAGTTGCATATAGAGTAAACACTCAAGAATCAATAGCACAGCTGTACAAAAATGACAAACTCACCAAACAGAAATTAGGGCAACAACACTATCCCTAATATTATCCCCACAAAAATGAAACACCTGGGAACCAATATGAGGAAGGAAGTAAAAGACTTTGACACTGAAAACTACAATACTATGCAAAAAGGAGACCGAATGAGACATCAGAAAATGGAAAGCTATTCCTTGTGCTTGGGTGGCAAGAACCAATACAGTGAAAATGGCCATACTTCCAAAATTATTATACAGATTTGATGCGATCCTGATCAAAATTCCAATAGCATATCTCACAGAATTAGATGAAATAATCCTAAAATTCGTTTGGAACCAGAAGAGACCTAGAACAGCAAAAGCAATTCTGGACAAGCAAGAAGTGGGTATCACAATCCCTGATTTGAAAGTATACTACAAAGCTACTGTGATAAAAACAACATGGTTCTGGAAAAAACAGATCTGAGGATGAATGGAAAAGATTATAAGATGCAGACACAACTCCAAACATATTCAGGAACCTTATTGACAAAGGACGCAAAACCTTCAATGGAAGAAAGATAGACTCTTTAATAATAAATGGTGTTTTAAAAACTGACTTTCCACATGCCAAAGATTAAACTAGACCCATAACTCTCACTAAACTAAAATCAAAATGGACCAAAAAGTTTAAATATTAAAACAGAAACATTAAATCTGTTGTAAGAGCAAACAGACAGAACTATTGAAGAAATTGATGTAGACAAAAACGTTATGAACAAAAGCTTGATCACACAGGAAATATGACAATGAATCAGCAACTGAGATCTCATCTTGTTAAAAAGCTTTACACAACAAGAGAAATCTCAGAGTGAAGTGAAAACCCATAGTATGAGGAAACAATTCTACCAGGTTTTCCTCAGAGAAAGGATTAATATCTAGAATATATAAAGAACAAAAAAAATCAGACCTCTCAAATTTAAAAACTCAAATCCAAAAATACTGTCTCACTCTGTAAAGAATGACTAGTATCCAAAAACTCAACCAATAATAAATCCTGGTGGAGTTGTGGGGTGGGGGGCGGGGGTGGGGGGAAGGATCCCTCCTCCACTGTTGCTGGGAGCACCTACTGTACCACTGGAAATTAGTGCGGCGATTCCTCAAAAAACTTGGACTAGAGGTTCCATTTGATCCAGCCATTTCCCTTCTGAAGATCTTCCTGGAAGAATTTAAAACATCATACTGCAGGACTTTATGCACACCCATTTTTATTGCAGCATAACTTATAATAGCTAAATCTTACAAATGAACCAAAATGAATTGATAAAGAAGATGTGGGTTTCTTTACACAATAAAGTACTACTCGGTCATAAAGAAGTATAAACTTGAGACATTTTTAGGTAAATGGATGCACCTGAGATCATACATTTTTTTTTCTTTTGTACTGGGGATTGAACTCAGGACCGTGCACTTGCAAGGCAGGCACTTATGCCACTAAGCTAAATCTCCAACCCTGAGAGATCATACTCATCAGTGAAATAAATCAGACTCACATGTGTAAATATCTCATCATTTTCTGGTATGAGATACCAAATGTTTAAATAAGGAGAAAAGTGTACAAAGGTATTGCAAAATAGGAAGAAATGGTTCAAAAAGAAGGGGGAACTATGAAGGGGACAGGGGAAAAGAAGAGTCCTGTTAAATGAAATAAATTGGACACACATGTTTAAGTATCACATTTTTTCTGTGGTGGAAACAACTGAAAGGGTAAGTAAGGACCAAAATTTATAATAGATACTGTGCAATAGGAAGAAAATGTTCAAATGGGAAAGGAAACAAAGGATGGGGGACAGGAAAAGAAAGGAAATGAGGAAGGAAAGAGAAAGAGAATAGAAGAAAAATGGAAACCAAGTTTTTGGAAATGAGGAGGAAGAGAGGGGTTGAAGGAAAGAAAGATTTGGGGAAAAAAGAATCAAGAAGTATGTTCAGGTATAAACTTTCTCTAATGAATGAAATTATTATGTATATCTAAAATGTACCAATAAAATTAATAAGAAAAAAGAATACACAATAAACATATCTCTGTGAAGTTCCAAAACTTAAATCTTGAGTGATTATTTTTGTCTTTATAAAGTTATACACATCAGCCTTCATAAAATTACATGTGTTGTACCATTAGCTATACAGTCCTTCCTTCATCCTTCAAGACCCAATTAAAAATTCAAATTTCAAATTTCACCTTCTCAGAAACCAACTCTGCAGTTAGCTCCACACCATTTTACAGAAAAGTATGAATTAGTACTTTTTCTTCAGTTACAGCACTACAGTTTGTATACACCTTAATTTTTATGTATTTAGTACTTTCTTATCTCTTTGTTGATTTATTTTCCCTATTAGATTTTTAGGTCTATGTGGTCAAGAATTATGTTTTTTAAACTTTATCTCTTTATCTTTTAGCATATCACCTGTGTCTTTCATGAGTCTATGAATCACTGCCCACATTTTAGATAAAATAAGAGCTGAAATACAAGTGTCCCTATTTTGTATACAAGGAAATCAAGACTATGATAGGAGAATAAACAGGTTTAAAAATCATTGGCAAGATAAGAATCAAGACCTTCACCTTTGGGCACTCAGTCTAGTGACCTACTACCATACCATCACAAATATCAGGTTTCTAACACAGAAAATAAAAAACAGTCACAGGATGTAACAGCAAATTTAGGAAGCTACCACATGTGATTATTCAGTCCTATATCATTTCCCAGAGTTGAAGCCCATTCAATAAGATGTGGCATTTTTCTTTATCCAAACTCAACAACAACAATGATTATGTTTGTTCAATCTTTATCATATTTTTAGAAAAGTTCTAGGCATTTACATGGTTTCATACATTAAATTATCATCACCATTTAGTTGTTGCCTGTTATTATCCCCATTTTATGAATGTGGAAAGTGAAATATATAAATTTAGTACCTAGTAGACATATTACCTTTGTGTCAGTATAACATAATACCTGACCAAGGCTACTTAGAAAGTAAAGAGAGGTTTGTTTGGGCTCATAGTTCTGTAAGTTCAAGTGCAAGGCCAGGCAACACTGCTGATTTAGGCCTCTGGCAAGGGTGGTGCACCATGGCAGGAGCAGCACTAACATCTGAGCCAGGAATCAGAAAGAGGAAGGGCTGGGGTCCCACAATGGCCTTCTGGAGCATCCTCCACATCACCTAACACCCAGTTTCCACAGAGCTCATTGCCTCCCAATGGAGCCACCAAGGGAACCAAAACATTAACGCATGTATTGTCTTAGTTAGTTTTCCCTCATTGCTGAAATGAAATACTCAACACCCAAAAGTAAAGGAGGAAAGGTATATTTAGTTCACGGTTTGTGGAAGTTTTAGTCTGTAATCAGCTGGCTCCAAAGCACAGTGATACATGGCACAGGGCAAACAATTCAGGGTAGCAGAAGACAGCAAAGCAGCGAGAGCAAAGGGGTGGGAGGAGACCAAGGCTCTTTTCCTCTCTTACGTTGTATGCAGGCTACCCACCCTCAGGTGGATGCAGCACTCACACCATCTCATCTCTGTGCCCTCTTCCCCTCCTCTTACACAGGCTCAGGGTGTTTACAAAGTGCGGATCCGGGTCCCGAACTGAGTCACTTAGTTAATCTTCTAAGCTTCTCAAGTTCACACAGTGTATCAACCATTACATGTATGATTGAGGGACACGCATCCAAATTTTTGTATCTACCTGTAGCAGAACCAAGGTAAGTACAAGAATATATACTTTTAAAATTAAGCCCAATATCATTGTCAAAATAACACTAGAGTCATCAAAATAATATTTTGGGTCAGAGGGCCCTGAACAATGACTAAGGCCAGATGGCTCTGTCCTCCATTTCTTACTTCAAGCACTTAGAACTTCATGCATTTGTACCTGAAAAGAAAAAAAGAAATTACTGCTTTTCCTAACTTACTGCATTTTTATGAAAAAAAAAAAATGATAGGAATGATGTGAACTACAAAACTTATACACTGTAAATGATACTCTAATATTTGGTTTTCAGCACACTGCTGCAGTGCATATGTACTTCACGGAGAGCACTAAGGAGGGAGACAAGTTCAATGAGACCCAGACTCTTGATGGACACAGAAGTAATTGAGGCTGCTAAGCTGAACTCCAGTGACCCAAGTCTTTCCCACCACTGCTTCTACTGCACCAGAAAACTATTTTCTGGCTGATGAGGATTTTGGTGGAGTTACTCACTCACACAATCAATGTTTACCTTTGAAACAGAGCCAGCTAGATGACATGGCACCTCAGGGTCCTCAAGACTGAGGGCCAGAGCAAAGCTAGGGAAGCGTTATAACCCGAACTGCAAAACGGAGCTTTAAGTTATTGTCTTTTTCTTTTAAAGATAAGTGACTTCTCCAAACCTCCTTAGGCCTATGACATAAAGAGCTACAGTCGGATGAATGGACAGGTTACGCAAACACTGGTATCAAGAGATCAAGTCCAGTTTCATTTTGTTACGCAAAGGAGGAAGAGATCAGGGAGCTGGGAGGGACAAACCAAGCCTGACCATATCTATAGTCTCATGGCATCCCCCTCACTGTTCCTTGCTATTAAAGACCCCAACACACCTGTCCTTAGCAGCATGGTGATCCAGGCAAATGTTTTCCTCAATTTCCTTAGAACTACCTTGGAAAAAATCCTTCATTTTCACCAAAAAACAGTCTAAAACTTTGCTATTTAACTTGCACATCTGCATTTTGGATGAATATCTGAATAAAAATCACAGCCTGTATTATCAACTTAAAGTGTTTATCCATAAAACTACCAGCAGCCACCACTGTGCAATTGTCCACATGCTGACATGATAATCAATTTCAGAACTCTCTACCAAGTGGGAATGGATTGAAAGATTCATGTTAATTGAGTCACTTTCTTCTCTACTGACACTAACACCAAGGCTGCCAGTTGGCGTTCTGTTGATTTAGCATTTAAAACAGCCCTTAGTCGTTTCAAAAGATCCTGTCAACCTTTTTCAGCTAGGCTTGCTGATGGCTTCTGTTCTGGGCCAGTCATTTACACATTGCGTCCCTACCACTGAGCAGTGAATCACCTGACTTGCTTGATTCCTAGGAGCACATGTCTGAGCCTCAATGTGCTCTGGGGCCACCTGAGCCAGGTTTCCCTTCTCCAAAATAAGAAGAGACACATTCTACACAATTGTATTAATCATACAAAGACGTTTACAGATTTCACTCACACACAAACGTAACATTTTTCATTTAGTAAGTCCATAAGAAAAGGAATGTTTCCTAAATATGTTTGTTCTGTCACATTTCTTCAGAAGCCTGGATTTCTATTTCTCTTCCGTTAAATCGTGTGACACCATTTTTATCTTATTCTGATTAGCATCTAGTTTCAAAATTTCAGTATCCGTGGTAGTTTGGGTTCCATCATACAATATTATGAAAATAAGAATGGTGATGCTACCCAGGGGATCAACCCCAGACAGATTTCTAGGTTCTTATGTGTGATGAGCAAAGAATTAGACGTGACACATAACAGTAAGGAAAATGCAGGAAAGTTTGTTGAGGTTATAATACACTCAGAATGAACAGGCATAAACATTAGGGCATAGATATAAGATTTTAAAATGTTGCACCAGCTCTGGGGCACCTCCCAGTGTGGTATTCCAGAGCATGATTGACAACATGATTGACAGGGTGGGAAGTAACGTCACAACATCTAATGTGCATATCCTCACCCATAATTCATTCTGTTGTAATTATACATGAGATGCAGTTCATGTGTGTGAACCTTCAATGATCTCCTTGTAAAGAAGTGTAACTGCAGGTCATTGGTGTGCATCGAGTCCTGGCTTGAAGTTTGGAATTTTCCAAGGTAGGCTCAAGGGGTCTTTGCTTTTCTTCTCCCTGCCTCAGTGTAGTGAGCCTTAGGAAAAGGGATAAGGGGGTGACGCTATAGAGTTGCTCAGGTTCAGGTGAGTGGAGGGAGTGGTCCTACAGCAAGTGGAGAGGAGCAGTCCTGTATCCCCAACTGTAAATCTGTTTCATTCATAGCAGTGAGGGTGATATTTCCCTCAGGGAAACAATGGGAATGCTGCTCTCAGCTGCTGGAGGTGGCTGTAGATTCCACTTCCTGTTCTTCACTGTCTGCACAGGCATTACCACTAACTAAGTCCTTGGACTTCTCTGGATTTGAGGATAAATTGATTTCTGAATTCTCACTCACATTTAAACCATTTGTGAACCTATGAAATGCTGAAAGGTCTATGATGCAAATAACATCAAATGGGACATACAAAGCTATTCTGATTGTCCACTGAGAGTTAGTGGTAAATAGAAAATGGTTGTGAGAAGCTAAAGACAGAAACATTTGGAGAGAAAAAGCTTAGTTCTCATATGAGTTGTCTAGGGATACCATAGTAAAAATGTCACAGGTTAAATAACTTAAATGATAGAAATTTATGTTTTTCTGAGTTTTGCAGGCTAGGAGCTCTAGGTCAAGATTCTGAAAGGGTCTGCTTCAGTGAGCCCTCTCTTCTCATGTAGAGGAGGCTTTCCCACTGTGCCCTTCCACATTCAAGAGCTGAAGAAGAGGGAGAAAGAGCACTCCTCTTTCCTCCTCTTTATATAAGGACACTTGTGCTTTCAGGTTATGATCTGATGCTTATGACCTCATTAGCTTTCATTATCTTCCTGGATACCTTATCCCAAATCCCATGGGAAGGGGAAAGGCTTTAACAGGTGAGCTTCAGGGGACACAAGTCAATCTATAATATAGTTCTCCTTTAGCCTCGCCATACATGGTAGAATAACTCAGGAAATTATTCACTGTCTGACTGTCATTTAGAAAGTGATAATTATATATTCTTCAGAAAGACTAGAAAGGATGGGAATAAAATGTTTCAATGTGCCGTATAAACAATAAAATGCTAAAGAAATGTCATTTAATATGATTATTGTGATCATTTAATATTAGCATAAAGACTAATGTTAAGAATAGTAAGCAGTCAAAGATGAGAAAACAATGCTCTACGTGACAGGGAACCAGAAAAAAGTGGAGGTAGATTGCCCATCGGCTGCAGATTGGTTGGAAAGACATAACACTTTTATACAATGGAGAACTACTCAGCTATAAGGAAGGAAAATCTTGAAGCTCTTGTAGGTAAATGGATACAACTTGAGATCACGCTCAGGGGTAAAAAGGATAAGAATCACTTAGGTAAATAGCAGGTTGCCTCCCTAATCTAAAAACTAAAGGAGATAGTGGGATACAGAACGTACAATGCATCCTGTGAAATAGAAAGGGGGGGAATTGTCTAAATAGGGAAGGCAGAGGACATTGTTAGTCTTGTATCATGATTTGAAACAATTATTTTCATCGTTCTCTTTAGTTTGGTTATATTCCAGTTTGTCTACTTGTAGATTTGATGGCCTGGACAGCTACCCAAAGACAACAGGATATACTATGGTAACCATTTTTGATTTCCTATTAACTTAATTTGAAGCCCTGTATTGCTTTCATTGTCTTGTTTTGACTGATGTTATTTGAATCTGTTTTGTCTGATCACTGTCTTGTTTTGACTGATTTTATTCGAATCTATTTTGTTTGATAGTATCAAGTCTGAGGTATAGGTAACTACTTTGAAGACAGTAAGATTCACTGTGATACCCATTCTGGTTTGACTATTATCTTTTGAAGTCCTATAATGTTTCCAATGTTTTGTTTTCATCGATTTTTGTTCAGTACTGTTTTGTTCAGTTTTATTATGCCTAATGATATGGGCAATTCTCTTGAAGACAACAAGAGGCATCATGATAACTATTATTGATCACCTGCATTTTGTTTTTAAGTCATGTACTATGTCTATCCTTTTTTTTTGACTGACCTCATTTCATTATGTCTCATTCAGTTTTATTCTCTTCAAAATAAAGAACAGTAATTGCCTTCACAGGTGAAAAATGTTAGCAGAATCTGTGAAGGGAATTGTCAAATAGAAAGTATTGAGGAATAGGAGTGCACTTATGAGTGCTGATTTTTTTCCTCACATAGACTTAAATTCAAATCCTGTTTTTCATTTATTTCTTATGTGAGTTTTGATAATTTTAAAATTTTTTAAAATTTAGCTTCCTCATCTTTAAAGTGGAATTGTATTGTCACAAAAGTGATAGTATTACATCTCGATAGGTTATTAGTAATTTAATAAGTATTAGTTAGTTAATATCAATTGGATATTAAATGATATGAGGAAAGCAGAAAAACATCATGTCAGTAGGAATCGAAAATTCCTAATTACAGTTAGGAAAGAGAACAGATGGATAATACATTTATGATGCACAGAAAAAAATGATACATATGAAAAGACAAGATAGAGTCATTTGTTGCTGCATGGTAAATCACTAGTAAACCCCGTGCCTTAAAACAACAATTATTTATTCTCATTGGATTTGGGTTGATGTGGAATGGGGATAGTCAAGATACTGTGCTTCAAGGTTGAGGACCACCTGAGCTTCACGAGGGCTGTTCTCACAATATGGCAGCCCATTCCTTCCACAGTGAAGACAAGGGCAAAGCAAAAGCACCCAAGTCTTTCATGACCGAGTCTCTGAAGTCACACATGGTCACTGCTGTCACCTTCAAATCAAGAGAAAGGAGTATAAAGTTTAGCACATACTCAAAATGAGAATTAAGTCTGCCTTATGAAGAGAAGAATGCCAATTCCTAGATACATTGCAAAACCAACATAGGTAATTGTCTACACAGTCTACTTTCAGACTTAGGAAGTCTGTGACAGTAACAATCAATAGGCATATTAGATAAACAACTCAGCCAGACTTGGGGTCTGAATGATCATTACTGGAGTTACTTACCTAGAATGAGTAGGTAAAGACCTGGAGATACTGAAAAAACAGTTAAAAAGAAAATTTAGGGACAAAGGAAAGAACTGTGTGGGAGGTGGTAGAAGAAAGGAGAAATCTCAAAAAAGAAAATAGGACAACAGAAGGGACTATAATAGCAAATTTTATAAACAAAGGATAGCAAAGTCATTGATGTTCTCACTAATATTCCCTTATCAACAGAACAGCTAAAGGGCTGTCTGAGGAACAGGATAGGTCCTTTTATGTAATGTACTTTTAGCTTTCTTCTTTTGAAGATGGAGAGAAGCAGCAAATAGGTAATGGAAGCAGAATCAGCATTCTTCAGAACTCTACTCAAACCAAGATATTTCCAATAGCTCTACCTATGTAAAACACAAGGGTCTAATGCATTTTTGAGATACCTATGAAAGCAAAAAAAAAAAAAAAAAGCAAAAACAAAAACAAATCAAAAAACAACAAAAAAAAATTCTTTGAACAATAAGTGCAAGGTCATGAGTTCAATCCCCAGTACAAAATAAACAAATATTTGAGATAGCTATGAAAGGATGCTCAAATGGAAATAAATATGAATTTCACTGAAAAATATGAATGATGAAATCCAAAAGCAAAACAATATGTAGGACAGTTAAAGTCAGTAACTTTGAAAAATAATTTTAAGCATAGAAAATATACCACAAGTAAAAGAAGAAATACAACTAATGCTGGCATTTATAGTATGGCATTCTCACAAAGATGTTTAAAAATGTGCAGTAGTGGATAAAGGCAATATTATGAAAATATCCTTCATGTTATCTTTGTTTATTTGGAGCTTTGTGATTAATCAAATGTAAAGTAGAAGGTGAAAATAGAAGGACAAAAGCATTCTTAGAGAAAGAAAGAAACAAAGAAAGAAAAAAAGAAAGGAAGGAAGGAAAGAAGGAAGGAAGGAAAAAGAAATGAAAGATGAAAGGGAGAAAGAAAAAAGAAAAGAAAAGAAAAAAGGAAAGGAAAGAAAGGAAAAGAGAGAGGAGGGGAGGAGACCGGTCCTCCAAATAAAATGTCAGCAAAACTGTGAAATGCTGTAGGTGACAAGGACTCCATTTCAACCACGAGGATTCCCATTCTTCAGAGACAGATGTCAGGAGGCTTGGACAGGTAGAGAATAACATCACCTTATTAATTTCCTCATCATCTACCTAATTTCCAAGTAACTCTTGTTCTTAGGTTGGCTTCTCACTTGCTAGATGAACTCTTTATTATGAGCCTTCCTCAGAAAGAAGCGTTCTAAATATTTTGCTGGAGCATTTTGGTTTCCTTTGGTCCTTTATAGTAAGAGGGAGCACAACAGTGAGCCCCCCACCCATGAAACAGGGCAGTGAGCAAAGGGTTCTGAGGGAGCTGCTTCCCACAAAGTGGCCTTGTAATGTCTGTCTGTCTAGCTCTGTGCGGGTTCAATCGCTTTATTTAAAACATAATAAAACTATGGCAAATGGAACTTGGTGACCCCGTTTCAGAGTTTCCCAAAGCACAGAAAAAAAAAAAAAAGAAGAAAGAAAGAAAGAAAAGAAAAAGAAAGAACCCAGGGCATTGAAAAGTGAGAGCAAATTTTTATAGGTTTTCTTTCCCCAGACATCAGACAACAGCATTGTCCTGAAGCAGCAGTACTCCTAAAGGGGACTCTGTGCATTGACATGCAAATGTAGGTGACAAACATCCCATTTGGCTTCAGCATTCCTGTGTCTAGCATGGTCAGACGAATAGATTTGAATCTGAGCAGTTTATTCAGCACCAGAAATATGTGTTTCACCCTGTGAGCAAATTCTGTTTGCTCACCAAGTTCACAATCAGTGAAGTACCAGGTGGACTGTAAAACAGCTTCCACTTGATGCGATGCTCTTCAAAATAACATACTGCTAAATGGGCCAGAATTATACTTGCTGCTCAGGATTTATGTGCCAATGTAGCAAGCTCCAGGCAGCAAGGGGTTTTTACTGTTTTTGTTGTCTTCTTTTTGTTGAAGGCAGGAAGAAATAAGAAGGAAATGAAGGACTTAGCGTCAGAAAGAGTCAATTAGTTTTTAAAACAGTTTCAAAATCATTCCACCCACCAGAACTATTTGATCCACAAAAGTTTTGTAGGCAGCTCTCCTACTTCCGCCTATGGGGCTGCTCCTCTGGGTGCCTCTCACAGGAAGCAGGGACACACACTGAGTTCTCAGAACACCGTGCTTGCGACAGAGTACAACTCTTCATCTGTTAGATCCATTCTGGTTCTTTAAGCACTGCACCCACAGTCAAGTGTCTATTTTCATAACAAATCAAAGCTGACAAAAAGAACATGAAAACATGAGCATTCATATACAAATACAAAGCATAGAGACCTATATGAATAAATTTGAGAAAATATAGAATAGAGACTAAGAGACTACTCTGGCTTAAAACATTACCAATAAATGCTTTTTATGAGTGACTATGAAATAATTAATGAATTCTAAAGTCTTTAACTTCATAGTCGGTAACTATATAAGCTCATAATATATTTCATTTCACTTCAAATTGCAGCAGTGATTCTGCTTTTTATGCACTCAAGATAATGACATTAGACATAGAAATGGAAATGTGGGTGTTACTGAGTCACATTAGGTGCCAAGAAGAATCTCTTGGAATTTTAGGTACTTGTGATAAGCCACAGTTTTGAGACTAGTCAGTTCTGTTTGTTTTTATAAACACAAATATCTAACTATATAATTTGAAAATCAAGAAATTTGTGATTTCCTCTTGTTTTTACATATCCACCTTTAATAATTACTGTAGTTTGCGAAAAGCATGCTTGACTAAAAAAAATTTCTTTAGAAATAGCTTCTCTTTGGGGAGAGAAAGATTAATGTGTTTTATTTTTTATAAGTGCATGTTTACCTACAGAAGAGTCCTGTTCATTTTTGGACAGTGGTACATCTCTATCACATATCTTGCTCATTTTCAATCTTTCTGTCTCCCTCCTTCTCTTCCTTTCCTTCTCCTAGAGTCTATCTTCTAGTTTCCTTTCTTCACCCCTTTATTTTATTCATTCATTTATTTAAATTTTTGGTTTCTATTTTGAAGAGTATTTTTAAAAATCTCTTAAGTGGAAGTGTTGTTGGAGAACATAAATACAGTTTCTATGCCTCTCCATTGTTAATTTCATCTAGTTGCATGAAATGTTATTATATTATCATATTTCTCAACATATTGGGAAGTCTCATTTTCTTGTATACGTATTATATTTTTAATGAACCAATAATATCCATTAAGTTTGGGAAATAGCTTACAAGAAGTAGTAAGTTTACACTTAAAAGTTACAATAGCTAACATTTAAAATAATCTGGTTTCATACAATAAAAATGAAAACTTCTAAAGGGGATTTTCTTAAATCAAAGAAAAATGGCATTTCAAGAAATTGTGGTAAACAGTCATTCATTTTAGATTTTAAAAGAAAAGGAACATGGTTGATTGTTCCATTGGGAAAAAGAACATAACAAGATTCAGGAAGGAAGATGCTATGATTATGAATCAAGGCTTCCAAAGCCAAGAAAATTTTTAACAATAATTTCAAGCTAAGTTTCAGGAATACTAGCTTATTTTTGCTTTTCTTCTTTAATTTCCAAAGGTATCCAGAGTGTGCTGTCTCTTTCATGCTTGCAAACAATTGTTGAGCTACTAACATACCACAAAAGACATCTAAGGAAAAGGAGAAATTAATGGCATTTATTCTTTTTTATAATTTTTTAATAAAGTTTTCATGGGAAATACAGAAAGAAAACATCTAAGAAATCTATTATATATTTAATCATTCATTTATTTATTTGGTGTTGTGGGATAAATAATTATTTCATGTTGTATTTAATATAGATCTGAATATTTGTGTAAAAATGTCAGATTTTTATGAAACTGCTTAGTCTTAGATACATTTTTGTTGGTTTAACCTCAAACTGGGGTTTTATTTGAGGCACTGCTGCCATCTACTGAACAAAAATAGAATTAAAGACTTGTGATCATTGTTCCAAATGCAAAAATTTCAATTCAATGTAAACTTTATTCCTTAAAATTTAAACTTTATAAAACTCTCATTTTTTTTCAGTGTACCCAATAAATAGTTTCAACTCTCAGTTTCAATTGAGAATTCCAACAAAGCATAACTAAAGTTCTCTAGGGGATATATGCCACTACAAATATAACATAAAACTATATTTAACATTAAAAGACATTTACAATGAATATTCTGGGAACATAAAGATGTAGAGACTCAGCATCCTTGCCTTCAGGATTTCTTCAGCTTCACGAAATGTTATATTGAAAGAAATAATCATAATGAAATACAAATAGGTGGTAAAATGATAATTCCCTTATCCATACAACATAGCCAAATTTAGATAAAGATAATCTCAACTATGAGGACAACAAAAGGAATATTGATTCTAAGAGATTTTAGATAACCACCTACTTAACTGGCTAAAAAAGGATATGATTTTTAATGTCTAACTCAAATCATATTACTAATTACCAAAGGTGAAACTAGAACTCAGACATACTGAAGTTCTTTCCATGATTTTTCATTCTACAAAATTTTTTCTTATTATTTTGTTTTCAACAATTCAACAACAACAAAGTGAAAATGTCACAAATGACATGCAGTATGTATTATTGATAATTTCAAAAAAACAAGGAATTTCAAAATCTTCTAATTTTTTATCTATTTATTTTGTCATTCATTAGTTTAATGAACTAGAATAAAAGATTGCATACAAGTGCATGGCAGAATATGTGGGCTATACTAAATGAATGAATAAATTCTAGACTGTCTTTAATTCTCTTGACATAGCAAGAAGGGAGATATTAAATTAAGACCACCTAAAGAAAATATAAATACATTTTCAAGAAATGAATAAAACTGTAAAGGTAAATAAAGATGTTTGAAATTTACTGTTATATTTTTCAGGTACATACTGAAATTCAGTGGATAATTTTGCCATGTCCAATATGAATAAATTACAGTTACTGAAATGATTATCAAGGATTAACATTGCCTAAAGACTTAGTTATTATTGAAGATATTCCCCATATTTCTCTATTTAAAACAAGTAACAATTCAGCTAAGAAAGACATTCAGCATCAGTAATATAGGGAGCTGTACCTAAGTAGAGAAAAAAGTATTTCTCTTATCACAAAATTCCCAGTGTAAGGCACCCAAGTAACTGTGAAGCATGAATTCAGTTAATGTTCAAAACATAATATTGATAATAATTAATATTATTAATTCCATCTTAGAAAAGAACAAACCAAGGATTTGAAGCTTAACATGTGTGACTGGTATTTAAAGTATCTTTCAAAGACATACAAAGGGGGTGCCTAACACTCTTTCAGGAGATTTATCAACTCAAAACAATATTTATCATAATATTCAGGTATTATGTGCTTTTTTTCACTCTTTTCTATAAGTGTATAGTGGAATTTCCCAAAGGCTACCTGATGCATGGTGAATGACAGATGGAATACGTATAAGGGTCTAACCATATTCTAGGAAGCAAAACAGTAGAAATTTGCAAAATGTTTGAGATAGGTTCATTTCTATATTCTGTTAAGCTTAACACTAAAATTTTTCAAAAAGCTCGAGGTGGTTACACCATTAATTTCTATATTCTATTAAGCAAAACACAAGAAATTTGGAAAAAGTTTAAGATAGTGCCATCATTAAGATCTTTTAGAATAAAGTTGTTTTTCATGACAGTACATATTCATGTGGATATGGAATGGATTTATCACTATTTAAATGAGTCAATGGCTTACATTAATTTCATAATTAAAACAAAATAGTTTGGTATCCGTGAGTTCTAACTTCACATAGAAACTGTGAGTAAACATTCATAAATATAACCCACTTAAATGAACTTTTGGGAGACCTTTCAATAATTTTTAATAGTATAATTTTTAAAAGTGTAATACTTTGAAAGCCTCCATCCCACATTTGTGTAAACTGGATAGAAAGCTACTTTTGGCATATTACCCCATACATTTTTGTTGCTTTCTTATAATTTTACAATTATTTTGATGTAAATATGTGCCTTGAAAAAGTTACAAGAGAATGCATGCCATGGGCCTTTGGGCCATATCTACTCAAGAGGGAACAGCTGAAATATGAAGCCATGATTTCATAAGTCCATCCTAATTCAGGCTGAAGCCCAATTATGTATTATTCTTCAATGAGAGTCAAGAAAAATAAAATTGGATTGGTACATTGTGTTAGAAAATCCAAGGTTTTGAATACCAGGAGTTATTTCTACATGCCACAGAATGTCAACTCTAATTTTGAATATGAAATGGTTCTAAATAGATTTTCCAAAAAAGTGCATAAAATCAATTGGAAATACAAACACTGAGAGCTAAATAGAACGAAGTGACAATGACGGCTAATTGAATAGAATAAATTTATTATAAGAAAGTAAAGTGTGTTTTATTTTCAAAATTGAATCAATTTTGAAAAGATTGGTATTATGGTTAATGCACTTTGTCACCTTGAGAAGTTTAGACATTTAACTAAGTGATTCAGCAGGGAGTAGCCAGGTTCCTTTCTACAAAAACACCCTGAGACTATGCAAAGGATAGGCACAGAGATGGTGTGGGAGGATCGCCTGCAATACAATACCAGAGAGGAGAAGAGGTTTGCTCCCTGCCCCCTTTTGCTCTTGCTCCTTTTGCTGTCTTCTGCCACCTTGAGGTGTTGCCCCTGTGCCATGCCACCCTGCTACAGAGCCAGCTGATTTTGCACTGAAACCTCCACAAACTGTGAGTTAAATAAACCTTTCCTTCCTTAATTTTGGGTGTCAAGTATTCTGTCCCAGTAACAAGAGAAAGGTAAACAGGATAAAATTTGGTACCAGGAATGGAGCCATTGCTGTGACTATACCTGACCATGTTGTATAAGAGCCTTCGAGAAAAGTTTGTGGGAAGAGTTTAGAAAGGTTCAGATATGTCACCTGAAAAAGTAGAGTTGGAATGCCTTATGTGTTCTGTATGAGAAATTCTGATTGGAGGGCAGAAAGAAATCCTGCTGATAAAGACCAAGTTAGGGAGGTTTCTGCTGGGAAGAAAAGCTGCCTTGATTGTTGAACTCCACACAGAGTATGTTACAGTTTGGCAAAGAGCTAACCTGCATTTTACTCATGTCCAGGGACTTCACCTGGCACAAAAATTAAGGGTAGTGAACTAATTAATCTGGCAGAAGAAATTTCAAGGCAGTCTAACGTGGAGGCAGTGGCATGGTTATTGTTGGGGGCTTTTAGCCAGATCTATGTTAGGAATCAAGAGCAAAGAGCCCAGCAGGATGACTTAAAATGTTGTGAGTTTGACCAGACAGGAAGTTCCATTAAAGCTGTGGAATACAAAGACAGAGCTGAGGAGATCTTGATTGATGAGAAGGAACAGGAGAATAGAAGGAACAGAGATGGTCTGAGGGCATCACAAGAAAAAGCAAGATTTCACCTTTTGCAGCCTCAAAACTGCAGAAGTGAAAGACTGCTTTGAGTAGAAAGCTGCAGAGCACCATGTTCCAGAATGGTGGCAGCATAGAGAATTTGTTCCTCAAAATTGGATTCAGAGTACCCAGTGATCCAGGCACTTAACCCCTACAGTCAAGAGAGAGGAAAGTCTGGCTACTGCTCCAGCTGGCAGCAGATTTTAGCATCATTAACTTGGTGCTGATTTTAGGTGCATGCAGAATCTAAGAGTTACAGGGTTGGGGCAGCTTCCACCCAGACTTCAGAAGGCCTGAGGGACCAGGCAGTGTGCCCCTGTGAGGGCAGTGTGAAGATGTGAGTGTGAAGCCAAAGGTACAGTGGAGGACCTATAAGTTTGGAAAAGCCAAGATTGTGGGTCATCTAAGGAAAGCTGCAACAAAGGAGCAGAGTGGACCTAAAAGAGAAGGCATGAGAACTACAACCACTGGAAGTCTCACAGGGGCAGTCACATAAGTTCTTTGGAGCTCACAGTGTGCCTCAGATTGCTTCACATGCTAGTCACCAAACTATAGGACTTAATGTTTGTCTCGATTTTGGACTTGTTTTGATCCCAGTCCTTTTTATATCCTTGTTTGTAAGTTTTGGAATGAAAATGTTTACTTTATACTTTATAAATGTTTACTATATACTTTATATATATTGGACATGTTTGACTTTTTGTTTGTATAGGGCTTTTAGCTAAGAACTTGCCTTACATCTTGGAGGAGACTTGGGACTTAGACCTTTCAGCAATGCTGAAACAGAACTTTGACAACTCTTGTAAATAGAGTAAGTTTTTTGCTTAAAGGGATGTACATGAGGCTTTGGGCACTAGGGGTGGAATGCTATGGTTCTAATGTAATATAAGTTTGATAGACTCCATACTGGTTCTTAAAGATTGTTAAACCTGTGTTATAATGTTCAAGTTGTGAAACAATGTGAATAAGCATGTCTTGTATCTGGAATCTGGTTTAAAGAAATGTTTGTGGTTGCCAAGTTGACAAGGGGTGGATTGTTATAGTTGATACATTGTATCAACTTGAGAAGTTTAGAAGTTTAACCTAGGGACTCAGTAGGAAGCAGCCAGGGTCCTTTCTTTGTAAACATCCTGAGCCTATGTAAGAGGAGGTCACTGAGATGGTGTGGGCAAATAATCTGCATACAATATAAGGGAAAAAAAGAAGTTTGCATCCCTCCTTCTTGCTCTTGCTTCTTTTGCTGTCTTCCACCATCTTGAAGTGTTGCTCCCGTCATGCCATCTGCTGTGGAGCCAACTGATTATGGACTGAAGCCTCCACAAACTATGAGCTAAATAAACTCTTCCTTCCTTAATTTTGGATGTCAGGTATTTTGTCCCAGCAACTAGAGAAAAGTAGCCAAGACAATTAGAAATATTTTTAAATTTCTAATATACATAAAATGTTATTATGTGAAAAATATAACTTTTTATTCAAATGTACAAGTCCTCTGAAACACCTCAAATAATTTTGCTGAATTATAAAGTAAATTATCCATCACTGGTAGTAATTATACATTGGAATAGAACACATACAGAATTTCTGCAACATCGCCCCAGAGAGATATTGTAAAGATTAGCACTCCACATGAGTACTGGCTAAAGCAGGTAACTTATAAAAGGCAAATATAGTGAATAGTACCTTATAATGAACCACAGCTCAGAAGATCTGAGTTCTGACAAAATTATGAGATCTGTTAAATTCCATTTCAGTAAAATAAACACACTTTGAGTACCTTTGTTTTCATATTTTCTGTAGCTCTGTAGGATTATCTTGTTTAGGAGGTACATATTGAATACAAAATACTCTTCAGCAATAGAGTATGTTGAGGATACCTAACAATGACAATGACAACTCTGAAGCCTAGCCCTTACTATGATTAATGATAATGTGGAATGCAGTCTGCCACGCCTCATGTACTGCAGTTCAGGGGCTGGGATAATACTGGTGAGTAAACAAGTTATTGATGCTCTAAAACTGAATGTTTTAGAAGCACTTTTATAATAAAACACTTGGATTTACACTAGGAAGCTATGTGTTCCCAACCTATTTACACAAACAACTATGAGTACAAAAGTTATATGAAGTCCTGTTCAATGATATTTTCTTAATTATTTTTGGTAACATTGTAAAGCGTTTCACAAAACAGTAATTGCAAAATGGTGGAAGTTACAGACGTTTGCAATCTGATGAAGAGCATGTTCTAAAAGGTACAACACACACTCTGAATTATATCCAGACAAAAATTACAGAAGAATTCATTGCAAATAAAGAAAATCAAATTCAGTTAGTAATTTAATCCAGTTTTGTTGTTTACTTTTCTATGTTTGACTCAAATACGTTTAACGATAATACCCTTTGAGAGGATTTCCTAGGGTTGCACTCCTGTCTACAATAAAGAGAGGTAAAGATATTGTATATACAGACATAAACAAAAATTCCACTTATACATAAATACATGGATGGATTTATTTAAGTGAAATATCGTTTTTTAAATATCTTTAGCTTTTTTTTCTTTCCTATAATGAAACACAGTAGAAAAAAATTCACTTTACACAACTGTATTATTTTTGCCGTCTTGCATCATATGTGAAGAGGGACAAGAAGTTACTACTGTATTTTAAGCAATTCCAGGCTCTGATAAGCAGTACCAATTGGATTCCCACAGCATACGAAGCAATGCATAATAAGATTGCTGCTATTCAATTGAATGAACACGTGAACTGGCAGTAAGATCAGTAACAGACATTGAAGTCTTTATTTTCCCTAATAGACACAACCACACACAGAGCTGCCCCACAAGGGCATATAAACTTGTCCTTGCAGACAGATTTCCTCATAGTCAAATACTTTGCTAAACAGAGAGAAACTATTGGCCGAGAAGCTGGTAACCTTACCAAAGTAATGCAATGGCAAGTATAGTTCCTACTGCAAACACCGAGAAAAGAAATTCATCCGCTTCTTGGGCAATGTTTACATTAGAGAACAACAGTAAAATTATTCAAGCCCTGTTTACATTTAAGAATTATTCAAACCTTACCTACAGTCAAATTTGTAGAAGTGGTCCTTAGGATTAGAGGGCATAAGACTAGCTGGAAATTTCTTTGAATTCTAAACTTTTTCTTGTGAACAACAGCACTTGCTGACGTCAATGTCTCCCACAATTTCTACCTCCCCAAATATTTTCCTGATATGCATAAGGAATTTACAGATCAGTTACAATTCTCCAGACTGAGAGTTTTTTAAAACTGATTTTACTGAAGACAGAAAACACACAGTTTGAGAGAAATATTTTGAATCTTTACCATCAACACATCATTTTTGACCTTTATTAAGAAAACAAAGTAAAATACACAGCAATATTCCTTCAACAGGGAATTTACCACTTAATGATACAGGCAAATTTGTCCAAAGCAGATAAAACCACCTACAGAACCGCTGCACACCTAGAGGAAACAAAAATTCTTACAGAAAACAATAAAAAAACGAAAGTAGTTTCTCACATTAAAACCAACTGTGTTCCCGTGAGAAAAACTATCTTACAGTAATTTGTTGAAAGTTTTGAGAAAAAAATGAATGAAGAAAATATATATGAAAGGACAAAAATCAAGGAGACAGAAGGTAATTTGTTCTAGCATTTCTAATTTGGCAGACTTTCTAGACCAATAGAATTTCAAATTTTACTATATCTTTTCTTGCTCATCCCCCAAATCGCTTATCTTCCAAGTGAAGTTCCTTGGAAATGACACTAAGGATAGCCTCGGCCAAGTGTGTCTGTTTGGGATAGAGCCAGTCCTTCCTCCTTTGCCTCATTCATCAGAGCCCAGATGTTGAAGACAAGCTCCAGAAGGCAGCTCAGAGGGCAAGAACCACCCCTTTCTCAGCACCCTATACACGGTAAAGATATTTTCCCATTGGTAACAAGAAACCCGTCTATGCCAAGAACTGGATATTAGCTCCTGTCCTCAACCTCTGTAAAATTCAGCTTTCCAAAAAGCCTACCTCTAAAGATCATGAGCCACAGCGAGTTTCTTTTGTTTCCTTTTCGTTTAGCTCACTGCTGCTAAGTGATTATGCTATTATTCGTCTGAAAGCTTAACAGAGTTACAGTTCAGATACTATATTACATCATTTAAAGGTGACATGTATAAATTGTTTACATTTTATTCTACTTACTGTTACACTTATGTAAAACTATGCAAGATTTAGTATAAGCACTTTTAAAAAGTTGATTTAATCATATGACATTCTTATGAGGTAGTTATTAGTAGTATCTTTTATTTAATATGGGAAACTGAGCCATTGGAGATAAACGTGAACAATGTAAGGACACACAGCTCTCCAGGGGCATGGTGATGACTCAAACACAGCCTGGGTGTTGAGTGCACCCCCTTAAATACTACACTGTACTTTACTGTACTGTTTGAATGAGAAGGACTAGCATTTAGCAACGGAAGTTTGTGCCAACAACTACTATAGTGAGTATCATTGTCATTAAAATTCTTACATGGTCTCAATCTATAATCTTTCTGACCCAAATAACTTCCTATGAGCCTCTAGCATTTGGCTGATCATTCACACACTTAACAGGCAAGTTTTCTAACATTATTTGTTTATTTGAAAACTAATGAGGAGAAATGTTCTTTCTAATATGCATGGGTTTATTTATGTTACCTTGGAGGTAACATCCTTTTCCCATACTCTTTGGAGGTTTGCTCAAATCGTTTACTCTCTAATCAAATATTTCCTCAGTGCTTTTTGGATTGCCAAAAATGAAGGTAAGACACAGGTTCTGAGAAGTTATTCTAAAAGAAAAAGGATGCATAAAATATGCAATAAATTACAAAAACTTAATCTTTCCCCACCACAATATGCCAAGGTTATGACTGATAAATTATCAAATGTTTTTATCTCTCAAAGATATAAAGCTGCCAACCCAGAGGTAAGCAGAAGGCCAGGCTTCTTCATAAAGAAACTGCCCAGGATTCACATTTTTGAGTGACCCTCAAGTCACATCTGGGTCATGGTTCACAAGACAAGGGGCCCAATGTTCCCCCTGATACTAAGGCTTCCACTTATCTATGATTTATGATAAATGACTTGTTAGTTCATAAATCCACATAACCTTGGCAACTATTATATAATTCTGTCAGCACTTAAAGTTAGACTTAAAGGTGACCAGGAAGACCCCAGCCTGGAGGTCAGAGATTCTGTTCCTGGGGAGAATTTGAAAGTGGATAGAAAAGAAGGTTTTCTCATCTGCTTTTCAAGTATCCTTTGGGGACAGAAGCTGAATCAATCATTAGTCTCTCTTGGAAATGTTGTTAAATCAGGCTTTATTCCCAGAAAAACAAAAGATACAGTAAGATAGACCACATCAAGCCATATAACATGGTGAAAACTTAAAATTGTGTCATAATAACAGAAGCAAAAATATTACACATGCTCACTTTAGTTTTAAAGCAAGGTCAATTAAATCAATCAGAAGTGAAAGAAAAAGAGAGCTTCACTGCTATAATCTCACCATTCTTGACAGTAAAATAACCACATTTAATTAAGATACGGAAAAGGAAAATAAAAGATGGATAGCCATGACATTTTTCAGTGAGACAATTATTGAACTGTAAGACAAAATTTATTTTTCTTCTTTTTGCCCTGTTTATTATATAGAAAAGCATATCTAAAATGATAAAAGGGAAAAGGCTGAAAGACACAAGAAACCAACTTCCCAAATCATTCATAAACTACTAAAGAAGACAACACTTCATATAAATATATATCTAAAGGGAAAGAATAGAAGTAGATTTAAAAAAAATGAAGTTCATACATTTTTGCTAGTAAATACCACCACAGATGTTCAAGCACAGATTTCACAGATTAGTGTGCAGTTAATGTTATAGAACTGAAAGGAAAACTTACACATGCACATATCCATACACGAACTAAAGCTGGAGGCCACTATAATACAGTAGAAAAAGTGTAAGTTTGGAGATTGAAGAACCTTTATTAAAATCAACTCTGCCACTTATGTAGCATTTGCAAATCAATTAAATATCTTGGTGATTAACCCAACAGAGTAACACTTTCAAATAAGCAAAATTTATTAATAAGATGATTTCAAATTCTATGCCGAAGACTGGTGTATAACAATGGTATGGGCAGTTTTTATAATGGTTGCTAGAAACGATCCCCTTTTAATTAAATTCCTGGTTATATTTACAAAAGACCAATGTCTTAAGCAAAAAATATTTTAACCAAGTACTATGTTCCCAAAGCCTTTTGACCCACTGATAGGATTCTAGCATTTATGACATCTGTATAGACCATTCAAAAGCATTCCAGTGGAAACTCTCAGGTCATCCATCAGTTACTTTGAAAACAGACAGAGCTCTGGAGTGTGACATCTGGCCAATCTCCTCAATCTCCTGACCCACTTTGATCTTATCTACACATCTACCCAGCAGTCAGAGCTAGGTATGCTGAAAAAAAAAATCTAAATTTTGTATCCCATCAAGAATGTTAGTTTTATGCTTTTTTACCTTGGGCTGGTAAAGAGAAGAAAAAAAAAAAAAAAACATGGGCCGTAGAAGTAAATTACATCTTTTCTTTTCCAGTTAATAATCACAAAACTTCCAGAAAGGTAATTATACCCCTTTCCATATAAAATGGAATCGTTGTGGTAAAGGAGGAAGAGCAATGGTCTTAGGACTGAGATGAAGCAGCAGTCACTTATTATTGGTGATGTGCCAGGAGTAAGTATTCTTAGGTGTAAATATTATGCATTAAATATGACATATAGTATGTCTGTGTACATATGTATGTGGCAAGGTTTGTGTTTGTGTATATAATGTAATATTATATAGATATGATTCCAATTTGCCTTCACAGCTTGACTTCACTGCTTAGAGACCATGACTGGGGCAAATTATTTAATCACTCTAACCTTCAATTACTCCTGTTAAATAAATTATAAAACTCTCTATCTATCTCATAAAATTTTTCTAAGCAGTGTATTGGGTGAAATACTTTTAAAAATTTGGAATATAAAATATTTTTTTAAATTTTTTTTTAAATTTAAAAATAGGAAATCAATGAAATCATAATGTCTATTAGTCATTTAATATATGCCACTTAATATATGCCAGATGCTGCTTTAAGTGCTTCATAAATGTTATCTTTTAAAACTTACATAACAATCTTTAGTTCACATGCTATTATTTTCCAGCCCTTATAGATAAACTGAGAACCAGAGGAGTTAAATGACTTGTATAAAGCCACAAAATTAATAAAGACAGAAGTAAAATGAAAACTCAGGAAATTTGATTCCAGATTCCCTGCACCTAGCCATTATGCTTTAGAGTTTATGATTTGGAGCTTAGAACTGATGCTAAAGTCTTGCAAAAAAAAAAAAATCTTTAGGCAATTTAAAATAATATTTATAATTTAGAGGATCAAAATATACAGACACATCAAATAGTCAATTACTTTGGAAGGAGAAAACTGATATACAGGAAACTGGTCAGCTCATTTAAGATAGTTCAAGGACTCACATAACATAACTATTTGCAAAAGTGAGAACTGACCGTACAGAAATGCTGAAGTATCTCCAGTCATTACCACTGAGGCCATGTAAATCAGAAAACACAAAGAAATTAGATGTTTTGGAATCCAAAAAAGTGAGCAATGTGGAGTAAACCTCCTTGAGAAACTCAGAAAAAAGAGACAGACAACCCAAAGCGAGCGGGAGGGAGGTAGGAAATGCACACTTGAACTCAGGTCACCCTGGGAATCCACCAAGCATCTGATTGGCAGGTAGAGGTCAAGGAAACACTGGCTGTCATCCACACAGAGCAGCCTGCTGGGGGAGGGTGTAAGACGAGAACCCTGGCAAATTTATTTTTCTAAATCCCCCAAATGCTAACATTTTAAGTACCAAAATACTTTTTCATGATCTCAGTGGAGCTCTTCTTAAAATCTGTCATATTTTCTTGCCTTCTATAATAAGTTCCATAGTCCGTCATTATTTTTGAGGCCCAGTGACAAAATCATAGGACCCTGGAGAGCATCAGAGATGTCTGACTGCTGGCCCTCTGGCAGGCTTCACGTGTGCTCCTGTCTTCCTCAGAAGGCAGCTTCCAAGCAGGTTTTGGGGAATTATATGAAAAATTTTTCTGAACAAAATGGATGACACCATGGCATTAAACCAAACTGAACAGATTTCTTAATTGAGCATTATGTCCAGAGCCAGATGCATGGCAAAAATGAACGATAATAATACTATAAAATGCTTATAAAAATGCAACTAAACTGCATAAATAGTTTATTTTTCCTAGAATTATCCTTGGGTCTACAGTTGCCAGGAGCATTCTGTGAAAAATAATTTCATCATACTAAAGGGCTTCACTACTTTTCTGTAGTGTTTTCAAATGTGCTGCTCTATGCACTGGGGGTTAATGGCACTCAGGACAGACCAGATCCCTGCTGTCACAGATGTGTTCTGCTGCATTTTTAAATTTGATCCATTTCCTTTTGTTTTGTTGATAAAATCTCTGTCCCTCTCACTGCTGTATATCACTCCAAGGAGCCGGCTTCTTGTTGAATGAGATGGAATAGCACAGTGGTTAAATAGGCAGGCCAAGCCCTGTCCTCCTTGTGTAGACCAAGCAAATTCTAGTTCTCTCAGCTGTAGAGCAGTGGTAATATCCATGCCTACTTCCCAGTATAATTTCAGAAATTAAACAAGACAATATTCTTGCTAGCAATAAGAATCGTTTAAAGTTAACGGTGATTTTTACAGAAGTGACATAAATCAGGCACACAACACAGAGCAAGAAATATGTAGCAAAATGACATGGAGAGCTTTCCAATTTATTTAATTTTTTTTTTCACAGAAAGGCATGAAAAAATTTTATTTAATTAACTTAAAAGCAAACTAGAAATGTTCTTGAAACACCCTAAAATTCCTTCTATGATAATAGACAAAAAAAAGCTTTATCTTATTTTGGTAGGTAGGGAAAGTACAACCAGTGACACAATAGCCTTAATATGCTGCAAACTGCAACAGTGCAACTACTGAAAACTGGCAACATCCAGACCAACATGGTATGCATCACTCCTGGTAAATACAACAGAAATCTGATATACAACATTAGACAAATACGTTAGCAGGCAGGATAAATGCATTAATGTTAATGACTAAAACACCAAGTATAAGCTTGGAAGATCAATCACTACAGGCTTGAAGTTTAAAATAATAGAAAACCAAAACCTGGCTCACATGAAAGAAGGTATTTCACATATTTGTGGCAAAAAGTAGTGACATTTTTATGCACCTACACACAGATACACACACATATGTATAGACATATAATCTAGAAAAGTAGTTGAAATAGATATGATTTGAAAATTAAGAAACAACTATATAGGTCAGGATACAGGTCAAGCATTCCTAATCTAAAAATATGAAATTTAAATGCTCTAAAAGCTAAACTTTTGGGGCACAAGACATCACAAATGAAAAATATATCTGACTTTATTTGACAGGTTACAGTGAAAACCCAAGTTTTCACTAAAAATATTGTATAGAATTACAGACTATCATATAAGGTGCATATGAACCATAAATAAATTTCTTCTTCATATTTGAGTTCCATCCCTAAAATATCTCATTACAGAAAAAAATCCAAATTCCAAAACATTTCTGTCCCCAAGCACTTTGGATAAGAGATACTCAACCTGCCATGTACTCATGCTGTCTTCAGTGCGTTCCTGTCTGCACATTATTTTATTTACAGTTCAGTTCCTTGTGGGTATTTGGTACATGTGCAGTATGTAAACATCATATGTTGTTAACACAAACTGAAATTAGCAGTAATGATGAGAGTGGAGAAAGGGGGTTTAAAGTTGAAGGAAGGGTTTTGGGTGCGGAGGGGAAGGTAACTAAAAAAGAACTGAGATGTATTATGTACATGTACCTACTCCCTAAGATCAATGTGAACTTTTTGCATTGCAAACATGTACTAATAAAATACAAAACATTTTAAAAGTAAAAGAAAGAAAGTAAGAAAGAAAGAAAGAAGAAAGAAAGAAAGAAAGAAAGAAAGAAAGAAAGAAAGAAAGAAAGAAAAAGAAAGAAACTTTTCAGAGTGGGAGGAAAAAATTAGTTCCTGGCTACAAAGAAAAAACATACAGATAACAGAATGTCCAGCAAAATGCAATCCTGCAATGTCATAAAACACACACCATCCAAGTTTAGTAAAGTCTAGTGGTGCTGTAGACCAAGACACAGCTGTTCTCTGATCACACTTCTGTGCATGACTGTCAGTGGCAGTGGATTTGGAAAGGACAACCCTGGCCATGAAGGAGGAAGACCCAGGTCCACATCCGCCATGATCCCAAGCCAGCTGAGTGACCCAAAATGATGCTGGCAACTCACCCTAGACCCCAGTTTTCCATCTATGAAAATAAAGAGTCGGGCAAATAGAGAAGTTGTGAAAAGACTATTTAAATTCTCATATATCTTCAAAAGTTTTTAAAAATATATGGCACTGCACTATCCAATCATTTTCCTTAAAAATGAGATTAAATTACTGGTTACAGTACTTTCAATGAATTTTAATACTTCCTTAAACAACAATCTAGTGTAAATCTTATTGGATTGTCAGTAGCTATACTGCATCAGAATATCTCACCCTCAACTGTAACTATTCCAAGCTAAAATCCTCCCTAGCATTTTTTAAAGTCAGAATCTATCCCAGAGCTGTCTTCTCGATAGTCCCTCAAAAGCTCAGAATCTGAGAGAAGCCATGGACACACAAATGATGAAATTAGACATAAGAAATAGTTAAAAGTCTTTTACATGTTCCAATGTGATGCTATCTCTAGGAGTCATTTCCATCATGTTTCTCATTCAGCTGAACCAAAGAATTTATCTGTCACTAATTTGTTTTAAGAAGCAGGTGCCTATCTCATTTTAACACTGAAAATTTTCAGTAGAAGGGTCTAGTATAATTCAACTAGAAATTTATAAACTTTAAGAACCCAAAGGCATTTAATTAGATGTATAACATGAGACAAAGAGCCTAAATAATAATCTGCCACACATCACATGCAAATTCAAAGATTAACACAAGTACACTCAGCGGTCCACATAAAAAACCCTCTCACCTGCATGGCCCCGGCGAGGCAGGGACCCTTTAGTGAGGACTTCCGTCCTGCTGCATCTGCTTATACACTGTTTCTATCTGAGCCAAAACCACAATGTGAGCAGTAGTTAGGACTAGGATGCTAGCCTCGCGTGGAGAACATCCTACCCCACAAACAAAGCAATTCATGACAACTTCCTTAGTACCATGGCAACACTATTTATCTGTTTATGCCATGATATGCCATGATAGTCACATATTCCCTGCAAGTACCAAAGGGAAGGATATATGGTAAGTTGTCCATCTTAGCTAAATCAGTTATGAGAAGTGGCTCTTGTTAAGGAACTTTGAGAAATGGAATGTGGAGAGCTGGAATGTCAGTCTTCTGGAAGGAGCCCTCGTGGGCTTGCATTGGGGCCCCATCTTCCATAATTTTATGCTTAAAATGGAAAGCAAGATGAATCTTGATGTTCAAATTGTTTTGTCACAGTGAAGAAAGCCGGAAGACCTAACTCCTGCGGGCCTGGGATGTGCGCTGGGAAGTGAAAACCCCTTCCTGGGCACTGGCCCTTGTGCTGGTGTGGGATTTTATGGGAGCAGTCAGCGCACTCCTCACGGCAAAGGCCTGGAAACACAGTGGACCTGTGGAGGGCTTCTTCCAGCTGTGGACCTGCATGTGGCACACAAGGCTTCTGGAACTCCTCGGTGTAAGAGGAACGCACTACTGCCACACCCCTTTCTGCTCTCTGGTGGAGCCAGGCAGAGACAGTGACTTATCACTTTTTTCTTCCCCATTCAGTTTTTAGGGGTTTTTTGCCCTTTATGCTGCCCTGCATGTGCAGGGACAGTTGGCTCCATGGAAAGACTGTAGGTCTAGGGAGCAGGCACTGCTAAGCTCTGGCTGTGGCTGCAGCCACTGGGAACTAGTGCACATGGAGCTGGGAAAGTTACTGTTTTCGAAGGCTTACTAAAAATTGTCCTCTTATGTCCATGTGATATTTAGTTATTGTCCAAGCTCTGGGGACTGGTGACCCCAAAGAGTTCCGGGAGAGCTGAGAGTGCCAGGAGTTGCTGGGTGACACTGACCAAATGTGGCGTTCTGTGCAGCTCTTAAAATTCCCAGAGGAGAGTGGCAGAGGATGAAGAAATGAAAGCACGAGTCAGAATACAGAAAGCTGAGGTCAGATGGAGCCCTCTCTCCTGATGGAAGGAAAAGAAATGCCCAATGAATGCAGTGTGTTCGCACAATCAGCGAGAGGTTGATAACAGGTGAAAGCCCTCTCCTGTGGCTCGCTGGGGGTGCTTGTGTTCCGGAGGTAGGCCTTCCTCTAGCCCTGCATGTATGATTGATCTCCAGCTCAGGTGCTACCCACAGCCACTGTAAGACTTATTCTGACTTCAGCTGCTGGAGAGGCAAGGTCTGCAGACTCACCTACACATGGCACAGTCTACGTAGAACTTGTGGAGTTGAGGGTGGGGGCATATTCATCTTGCTAACACAAGTGCTTAAGCTACCTAAACTTTTAAATCTACATTATGTACAGTTGTGCTACAGTTAAATGGGCCAAAAATAGTACAAATTTTTGCACAGGATGAAGAAAAAATTGCCAAGCATATACCTTGTAGTAAGTAGCTACGTGTATACGAAGATCACTGGGCAGCAGTAGCAGCAGGAACAGACAGAAGGGCAAAGGAGAAAGAAAAAGCAAGAGGAACCCTTGATCACTCTGGCTTCCAGCATTTAAAAGGTCTGACACCTCTGCCCCAGGGCCCTCCCATTAAGTCTCTCACTACCACTTGGGGCATCGGGACCTCCTATGTTTAAACATGGATAATCATTAGGGTGGTGTTGGGTTTACAGTTTGAAGAAAGGGACGTGAGTGGTCCCTCAACTTCCCTGTTTCTAACTATACTAGGCATAGAGAGGACCATTCTTGACCTTTAAAACTCTACCTAGCTCTGAAGATTCCCTTTCTGAGAAAAGGTGGCAGGATAAAAGGCACAGGCCTGGGGTTATTAACCTGTATGCTTAATCATGTGAGTTTGCAATGCTCCCTTCTGTATAAAAGCTTTTCCTCATCTACTACACTTAAGGGGTCTTTCACCTGTCTGCATTGTTCTATGTCCAGTTATTAGCTTGGCTTATGAAGTCTTTCTACAGAATAGACACCAATATATGCATGCATGTCTGTAGATCATAACCCCTTGATGTACTCTTCAACTCCAAGGTCTGCACCCATTGCTCATCAGCTCATATGTAGGACCTTTGCCAGCCACGGCTGTACATGTGTGGCCAGAGCACTGTAGCAGGCAGGAGCTTGCGACTTTCTTTCCATGGTGCACACTGTGGGCTTTGAGACCAGTCACTCTGGAGAATTTACTACACCCAGGGCAACTCAGATCTTCATTGTTGCAGAATGACTAGATGTGATGATTGATACATTGTGTCAACTTGAGAAGTCTAGCTTAACTAACTCAGCAGTTGTACATCCTAGGGGGTAAAGGACATGCTCTTACCTCTAGGATATTGTTCATTGTGTCTATTTGAGAAGTTTAGAACTTTTAAGTGCCTCAGCAGGGACCCAGGATCCTTACTTCGTAAACATTCTGAGCCTGTGCAAGAGGACGACAGGGAGTTGGTATGAGTGCTACACCCAACTGAGGGCAAGCCTTCTGCTGCCTTGAACTCTTGCCCTTGTGCCATGCCACCCTGCCCTGGAGCCAGCTGATTACAACCTGAAACCTCCACAAACTGTCAGCCAACTAAAACTTTCCTTCCTTAAGTTTGGTCTTTGGGTATTTTGCCTCAGTAATGACAGAAAAGTAACTAAGACACTTGAACATTAGATGTTTAGCGGCATTGATCACTTGGAAACAGCTTAAGACCTTCATGTGGTTGCAGCGGGGACCCTTTAGGAAAAGAAAGCGGGTGGATTTCATTTACACTGTGCAAGCTTGGAACTGGACAGTCTCAAAGCGTGTTTGCTGCACGCAATGTGAAAACTCCATGGCAGTCACTGCTGCAGCGTGGTCCCTGCACTTCTGGGAGAAGCCAGGGCACTATAGAGTCAAGGCAGCAGGACACAAAACCTCCACCACCAGCACCACCAGCACCACCAGCACCACCAGCACCACCAGCGCCACTACTACTAGCACCAGCACCTCCACCAGCACAAACACCTCGCGTAGTGCGCCCCCAGCGGTGCACCTGCGCAGCACCAGGTTGGGCGGCCGAGGTAGAGTACCCAGGGTCCCGCCAGGATCAGCGGGCGACTGGGCCGCCTTGTCGTGTTTCTTGGCCCGATGGCTGCGGCAGGGCCTCTGGATCTTGTCAAACAAGATTTTGTTGGCAGTTTTAGTGTCTTCTCAGAAGCAGGCTAAAAAGTCTGGGAGTAGCCGGGGTTTAGCTCAGCTGCATAAGCGCCTGCCTAGCAAGCAGGAGGTTGTAAGTTCGATCCCTGGTACAAGAAAAAAAAAAAAAAAAAGAGTCTGGGAGTATCGGTCCTTGCGCAGCTCCCTAAGACACAGAGCTGACAGGACTGACAGGATTCCTAAGCCCTTGGATGCACTGACCTTGGCACTGCAAAGTTACAGGACAGCAAAGCACCACTCTGGCCTTACTTAAACGGTGAGAAAAGTTCCTAGAATACTCACCTTCAAGGCTGAGTTATTCTTTCTTCCCTTCACTTCCTGGCTGTTTTCCCAGCAGGCAGTGGCGCTTCTTGGCTTCCAGAAAGTGAGGCTCTTCAGCTGTCAAATAAAAGGTTTCCCCAACGAGGTGTTTGTGTTTAAAGGCGAAGGCCCCGGGCTAGGTACGCAAAGGGAGGATATGATCCTCTGGGGAGAAGAAAGCCACCTTTCCAGGGCCGGGAGGTCACCGGTGATGGTCTCCCTAAGGGCCCCACGAAGGAGGAGACCACCCTCCCGCGCACAGCTCCCCACCTCGTCCACAGGAAGAACCGCCCCGCAGCCCTTCCAGGGACCATCTGCGGACCCAGCCGGTAGCCAGCAGCCGGTGCCACGCAGCTCTGCTCCCCTGGGGACACAGCCTCCGCTCCTCTGCGCCTCCTGAGGGAAGCCTTTGGGATAGAAGGACTTTTTCAGCGCCCTATTGAGGCTGAAGACTGGACAGAGTTAAGCATCCATCTCTTAGGGCAAAACCTTCGAATTTAGATAAATTACTGCTGAGGGACAACCGTTTTTAAAAAATAATAATACTGTGAAATAGAAAAGACGACAGAAGTCAGAAGGATGTAGCCAAAAAAGATATTCTCATTAATAATGAATTACGAGCTTACAGACCCCTACCAGCAAAGGTACAAAGTAGGAATTTATCTGCGTTTACACGTGGGAAACTGCAGCTCAGAAAAATTACGTGTCTCACTGAAGGTCAGCAAGTCACTTAACAGTAATAATGAAAACAGCCAAATACTGAGTTCTTTATTCCGGGCCAAGTAATTTTAAGTAATTTTACCCATAATTACTTATAAGTAGAGTTGTCCCTCAGTCTGCAGGCAGCACGTTCCAGGACCTTGTGGATACCAAATTGTGCAGATGCTCAAATCGCTTACATGAAATGGCACAGTATCTGCATATAACCTATGCAGTCTGCCTTTACTTTAAATCTCTAGATTGCTTTTAGTACCTAATGCGATGGAAACGTTACTGCACTGTTGTTGAGGGAATAATGACAAGAATGTGCTGCACGTGTTTGGCACAAAAGAATTTTTTTTTTGTTTGACAAGGCCAGGGTCTCACTATGTAGTCCAGGCTGGCCCCAGACTCCCAACAGTCATCCTGCCTCAATTCAAGTGCTGGAATTACAGACACATGCCATCACAGCCAGCCGAAAAATAATTTTTAAAAAGTATTTTCTATGTGTAGTTTGTTGGCTCTTTAGATGCAGAATCCATGGATAGGAGGATCAAATGTATCTAACATGCTGGACCTATAGTTGCCAAGGAATTTTACATGTTTTTTTTCTTTCCATTTATAATTTTTGTTATTCTTGGAAGGCATTGGCATTTTTATCCTGAGTCTACAGTTGGGGAAACCAAACTGGGAAATATTAAGTGACCACCTAAGGTCAAAGTTCATAACTGATAGAATTTGGGTATGAACCAAAGCTGTTTGTGCTGGAGTCTGTGTTCCTCCTTAGTCACATCCTCTTCATACTCTGCTTCATAAAGAAGTCTTTCTATTATCAGAAATCACACCTAGAGGTCGGGCATGATGCCACATCCCTATAATCCCAACACTAGGGAGGCTGAAGCAGGAAGATTGCCATAAGCTCAAGGCTAGCCTGCACTGTATAGTGAGACCTTGTCTCAAAAAAAAATCACACCTACATAGAGTATGTACAGGAGGAACTCCAGAGATGTAATTTAAATTAACAAAAAAGAAGACTTCTTTCTTATCCTATCTGATTAACTACATGCAAGATATTGTAAATCAAAATATATCAAAAATATGTTGTCTGCCAAAATGTATCCCTGTGTAACCAGTGCTGGGCATGCAGGGTGCCCTCAAATATTTTTATGGATGGAACTGAAAGCACAAACTAAAATTACCTGAAGCATCTGAATCATCATATTTTCAATGGCATTGTTAATTTGACTTTAGGTAATATCTGTTGTAATAATTATTGTCCAAATCTTTAAAAATTATAGGAAACATGTTCTTGCTACTCCATTGAGCTCATTACTAGCCAGTTGCAGAGAGGGAAAGAGAAAGAGAAATCTTAAATCTTTTCTTGAATTTAATATTCCTCCCTTTTTTGATTTCGATAATTTTCATTCAAGATGAAACAGTAAAAATTTCATTGAACTACTGCCTCTAAGGATAGGTGTCTTTTTGCTGAGCCCTTGAAAGCTATATATATGTCACTTCAGACAATAATTTTTGTGATCATAGAATTTCTTCTAATAGTATCACTCCTTCAAATTAATAAATTATTCATATATTTGCATAATAGCCTTGAGTCATTTTTGGTAAAGTTTTTCCTATTAAAATGATAGTGTCATTTCCATGAATAAATCAGTTTTCTTAATTTCTTTTCTTGAAGAATCACAGTATGAACTATTTGCTTTAGTAAATATATTTGATTGTGTCATACAAATGAGGATTTAACCTAATGTGAAATAAGGTTTTGAGTTATGACAAGTTTCTAAAAGCTGCAACCTGCTGTATAAGACAAAATTGACTTCATAAATTGGAGAGAAAATAAAAATAGGAGGTAGCATGTTTTGGGAAACACAAACAATAAAATGACAGATGATTAGTTATCATCTCTAGCAGATCCCAAGATTTATGTAACTACCCCTATTTTGCTGCATCCAACAGTTACTTATTTCTATTGTTTTTCTTTTTTTCTCCTCTATGTTTCTGGAGTAGACCCAGAAACACTGAGGGATGCAAAGGAGACAATTTGCAGAGATTCTAGGTGGATTTTACCAGTGGCATTCTGTCAAATGAACTCTTGTCTGCATTTCACTGTCACTGAGCAAAGACTGGCTCCCAAAGATTCTAAACAGTCTGAACTACTCTGACACTTGAGTGTCAAGCAGTGTGTTGAGCACAGCCATTTTGACCATAAACTGAACCTTTACCTTTAGAGATAATGATTCATCATTGCAGACTGTTCCTATTAATTGCTAGTGCAATTAAGATACTTTTCTTTCTCAGTCTTTGTGTGTCACCTTTAAAATCCAATAATCATGATTTATACTAAGTAAATTGTCTTAAGAAAATATTTACATCTGCTTTATAAGTTTAAGTATGTATATGAAACATAGGTAAAAGTATTTTTACCACATAAAATCCCCTACAACAAGACTTCACTCTCCACATTTCTTCTATTATTAGCTGTATTATTTACTAATTGTTCTTCAGCTATAAAGTTGCTTTAAATTAACATGTTGCCCGGCGTGGTGGTGCACTCCTGTAATCCCAGCACTTGGGAGGCTGAGGCAGGTGGATCACTGCAAGTTTGAAACCAGCCTGGGCCAGAAAGTGAGCCCAAGGCCAGCCTGAACCACATATCAAGACCTTGTCTCAAAAAAACAAAAAATAAACAGACAAATAAATATGAAATTTTCCATATTCATGAATATAAAATCTTGTCCTTTGAATGTGATGGAATGATTTGTGTCTGAGTTTCTCTGGGTGACTTTAATTCCTCCTTATAGAACATTATATAAGTAAAAATTTACCTAAACTCCCCATGACTTTATTCAAATTAAATTTTACATTAAAATCTTAAAGACAAGAGAATATGCAAGATTTTATTTACTAGCAATCAATATTAATTAATATTCTTCTCTATATTAATATTAATGTTCTTCTCTTAGAACTCCTTTAGATTTTTTTTACAATTTCTTTCTTTTATTTTAAAGAGAATAAAACAAAAGAGCACAGAACAAAGCAGATCATAACAGAACAACATAAGCAACACAGCACTTTACAACAAGACAACCAGATATTAACAGTAGCTACCATAACGTCTTTCTAAGCAACAGTTGAGCATGGCTTCAAATACAATAACATCAAACATAACAAAATAGTATAAAACCATTCAAAATAATAAAAGAATTACAGGGTATTCTGAACCAAATAACAGAAAATGATCAATGACTACTATAGTATCTCATTTTCCATAAAAAGATTTGTTTGTACTATCACATATATTAAATTCCCAATAAGATACAACATGATAGAACCGATGGTAATAGAAGAATAAAGCATAGTAGGACTTCAAAGCAAGATGATATTAATTGAACAATGGCTGCCATAATGTTTTATTTTCTTCAAAACAGCTGTTCATACCATCACACATAATAAAGTCAAACAAAGAGAATAAAACCATTCCAACTGATGAATGAAAACATTAAAAGGCTTCAAAGCTATGTAATGGGGAATCATGATTACCATAAAATCTTATATGCTCTTACCAACTCTCATACTAGGGAGACTATAAAGTATTTACACATGTGAGTGTGGTTTATTTCGCTTATGAGTATGCTCTCAAGTTGTGTCCATTTATTTATAAATATCTCAATGAGATCATTCTTTATAGCTGAGTAGTACTCCATTGTATAAAAATACCACAACTTTTTTATCCATTCCTGAGTTGATGGGCACTTAGGTTGTTTCCAAGTTCTGGCTATTACAAATTATGCTGCTATAAACATGGGTGCACATATATCACTGTGGTATGATGTTTTCAGTTCTTCTGGGAATATGCCTAGAAGTGGAATAACTGGGTCAAATGGGACTTCCAATCCCAGCTTTTTAAGGAATCTCCAGACTGACCTCCACAGTGGTTATACCAGTCTGCATTCCCACCAACAGTGCAGAAGAGTTCCTTTTTCCCCACAGTCTCTCCAGCATTTGTTGTTGGTAGGTTTTTTATCCTGGCCATTCTTTCTGGAGTGAGATGGAATCTCAGTGAGATGGAATCTCTTAATTTGCATTTCTCTAATGACATGATGATGAACGCTTTTTCATGTATTTATTTGCCATTGATATTTCTTCATCTGAGAACTCCTTTAGATTTATAAAGCAACACTGCATTCATGGAACTAAGCAGTTTTTAAAAAATCTTTAATTTTTGAAGTACCATACAACAATTAATCAAAAACCTCAGTGGCTTGTTAAGTAAGTGTTTAATTTGCTCCTTTTGCACATCAGTGGCTCAGGCTTAGCTGCCTGGTCGTTTCTGCTCCCAGGTGGAGAAGTAGCTCCTTATGACACACTCTCAGAAGTGCTTGTAGAGCAGAAAGCACATGGTGGACTTAGAGCTGTTTCTTCTGCGTGGCGTATGAGGTGTGATCCAAGAATGTCTCAGTTTTAAAATTGTATCACAGCAAAAGAGGCATTGCTATTAATTTCCCCTCCAACAGACCTGTCTCTCTCAACATGGACACTCTTAGGCCAGCACTTTTTCTGAAGCGGTTCTGAAAGTCTTCTCATGTCTTTACAAGGCACGCTCCAAAGTCCAATGACTGGTGGAGCCCAGTGGCATTCACAGAAAGGCCTGCTCATAAAACATTGCACTGTGACTTCACCGTCCTTCTCGTCAGATCACCAGCCATGTCCCAAAATCAAAATGACCATGAAAGATAAGCATTTTTCATTGATTCAAGATACCGAGGCAGCCACAAAAGGGTAAAGACACGCATGACAGAGAACTTTCAGAACAGCTGCAGAAAGTATCAAGAATGATGGGCTAAAGGCATTCAAAGTGAAGGGGAGTATTTTCAGGGGGATTCATAGCAATATGTTTTTACTGTAATGAATTCTTTAAATGTAAACATTCACCATATTTTTCAATCGTTCTTTGCAGACCAACTTCCACTGAGCAAAGGGAGAACAAAACTGAAGTACGACGTGGAAACAGACACACTTCCCAGAACAGGCAGGCACGTAATCTATTCACACCACACGGAAGTCACTCAAAACAGCAACCTCAGAGACCTCAATCCTGTTATGCCTGCCAAATCCAAACAACTGCTCTGCATTTGGACGTTTGAGTAGGGCGGGGCAGGGCGGGGTCACCCAGGACTCCCTGGTTTACAGCAGCTTGGAAATTCCACTAGGCAAGCATAAAGGCATTTGGAATACGGGAACTGTGTTGAAGAAGAGACTTCGGGGGCAGTCTGCACCTGGAATTAGCTTCTCTGAGAATTTTCTCTGGAAGTCACTGACTCCAGAACCTTTTTTTCCCTTTTCTTTATACCCAGTGACCAACTCTGAAAAGAAAATTTTAAATATGTCCTTCCTGGGCATAGTTTTTACTTTGCTTCTTACAGAAAGTTGGGAGTCCTATAACATTTTAAATTATAAGAGAGACAGACACACTTCTGTCTCAGGCTGGCAATATCTAGCATTAAAATTGCTTCTAAACTTTAAATTTTTCTTTCTTTATCTTTTTAATTAATATTCACTTTATCTGTTCTAGTCCATGTACTAATAGACTCTTCTTTTACAAATCCTTAAACTCTCAAAATTTAAGCATAGCTTTTTTAACTAATCAGCCTCCATGAAATCCTTCCTTTGGTCTATTTTTCTTGCCATTTTGTGCAACTGAAATTATTTACTGAGAGACACATTACTTTAATCAAATGCTTTTGTGCACTGGGCATTAATTTGGATTTTGTCCGTAATTGGGTTTTAATCTTGGTCTTAATTAGCCTTTGTGAGTCAAAACCTCAAAACTCCATGGCTCAAAATCTTAACCAGTGAGAGATGAGGGGAAGTTTGGTTTTCCAGCCCCACAAGTCCTGTGGTTTCTCAGCACTTTAGTTTCTTTAGCTACAACCCTTATGTTAAACAAGTCCTTACTTCTCATTCTCCTCCTAATCAAATACTGTTTCTAACAACCAATTTGCAATAATAATATTTCACATCCTTTCTATGGAATGTCTTAAGTATACCCGAATATTCCTTCCTTGTATCCTCAGGTAACAGTTTTACCAAATGTCTTGCTACTATATACAATGTATCACTAACTTTCCGGCCTCCAATAAGAATCCACACTGATAAATCTCTGGACCCCAAAATCAATGCCACATATTTCTTTTTAATTTTAAAACAAAAAAAGAATAAAAGTGATGATACAGAATTTCAAAACAAAATAATAGGAGATTAACAATGGTTAATATATTGCATATTAAAACAACTCTGAGATTACATGTCACTCCAGAAAGAAAGGCTATCATCAAGAGATCAACAAATGACAAATGCTGGAGGGGTTGTGGATAAAAAGGAACCCTTCACTGTTGGTGGGAATTCAGGCTGGTGCAGACCCTGTGGAAATTCCTCAAAACACTAGAATTGGAGGGCCTACTCGATTCAGCTACTCCCCTTCTGGGTATTTTCCCAAAAGAAATGAAAACATCATACAATGGTGATATATGTGCACCCATGTTTATAGCAGCACAATCTGTAGTGATGAAATCTTGGAAACAACCCACATGCACATCAACTGCATAATGAATAAAAAAGATGTAGTGTTTATATATAATGGAGTACTACTCAGCTATAAAGAAAGATAAACCTGAAGCTTTTATAGATAAAGGTCACATATTTCAAGTGTTTTATTATGATAATATTCCACTGCTAAGTATCATATTCTGAACTATCCAGCTTTGTCACATAATGACCATATAATTTCATGGGTTTATAAAAAGAAGTATTTCAATCGTGCCCATGTTTCATACACAGTTAATGGATAGATGCAGCTCCAGTGACTCCGTTTAACTGGTATCTGCAGGTCTTTTCATTCTGTTACTCAGACTGAGGTTGTAGGTCTCATATGGAGGAGGAACCCATTTAGGGGTCTCAGAAGCAAAAGAAGTGAGTGAGTTAATGTTTACAATGTCACTTAAAGCCTCTGGTTGAATGTAACATAATCATATCTGGTCACATTCTAAGGAGAAAATTACCTGATTAAATTCAAAATCAGAATGAGAAATAGCTATAAGAAGAAGTTAAAAAAGAAGCAGCTAGAGGCCTTGGAAATAGGTTGGAAAGTATCAACCATTTACAAGGAAGGGGACTTAGGTACCACTGTGAACAGTAATAAACCTTACCAAATGTACAGGTTCCAGGATACAAACATCACTAATAAAAATGGTAAAATTAAGACTGTAACCTCAGTTTCTCACAGAAGTATCTAATCTATTGAGCTTAAAAAACAATCTTCTAGACAAGTACAGTGGTGCATGCCTATTATTCCAGCTACTTGGGAGGCTGAGGCAGGATGGCAAGTTTGAGGCTAGCCTGGGCAAATAAAATCAGAGCTGGAGATGTAGCTTAGCTCTCCTGGACCTGATCCCTAGTGCTGAAAACAAGTGACTTAAAAAACTAACACTGGATCTTGTTTGAGTTGCTATCATCAGTAGGTTTAGGGTGCTGGGTGCTGTTTAGGGAGCTACTGTTCTGCCTAAGAAAAACCCCTATTCTTCTGTTTCAATCGGGCCAGCTCAGAGCAGCTGTGATTGTAATTGCCCTTATTTACCAATATCTCTGGCACACACCTGGAAGCCTAGGGCCATCCGCAAGAAAGAAAGAAATTCAGAGGCCAGATTGTTGTCATCCCTGTTCATTCATGCCTTTGTGTATACTGCTGTCACCACTGATGTGGGCACTGCAAAAAGACAGCTGAGACCAGCCATGAACTAGAATATGACACACGTTCTCTCTGTTTATTGAATGCTGTTGAGTTATCCAACATTACCAGGGCACTGCGATGGACTCTTTAAATGGTCTCATAAAACACCAGTCTGCTCACATTTTTTTTCCCTGCCCTGTTTTCTAATGAATGCCACTTTCCTCTGGCATTTACTTTTTTCACATATGTAATGCTATGAACTTGAGACTATTCTGTCCCTCAGAATTTTATGTTGAAGTACTAAGCCCCTTATATGACTGACAAGTGCTTGTGGAGGGTCACTGAGGTAAAATAAAATCATTAGAATAGCATGTTGATCAGATACAACGAATATCTTTATATCAGGCAGAAAGACACTAAAGACTTCTCTTTCCACCTGTGAGAGCATAGTAAAAGAATGGCATTTTCAGGCCAAGATAAAAGCCCTCACCAGACACTGGTGCTATGGAACCTTGATCAGGACTTCCAGCCTCCATGAAATTATTGCTGTGTAAGTCACTTAGTCAGTGCTATTTTGTTATGGCAGCCAATGCAGACCGAGACACTGAGCTACTGTAACAAACTGCACTTTGACCCTGGAATAAGGACTCTAGAATATTGCTTCTACTTATGAAAGCCTATAGCTGTTCTTGTAGATGATTCCAAGTTGTTTCTTGTAACTTGAAATGTGAACTACATTACATGCTCCATTTTGTCTACACGTAGCCCCAGAGTTTATTTCTAAAATCACATTTCAGTAGCTTTTTCTGTTTTTTTTTTTTCAATGTCTAACACTGTCACCTGGGCAATGTGCACATTCCAGTGTCCTCTTCATAATGTTAACAAAGATGCTAACGTAGCTTGTATGTTATGGATACAGGTGTTGAAATACTATTACCCGCCATTGGTGTTCCATTGGTCAGCTGCCATTATGCAGAAATACCACAGTGCACAGCGCTAATGAAGACACTGAAAAATTAGAATTCCTGTCTAATAGTGTAAAGTGACTCACACTGAAAGAAACTTGAAACATGTTTGCCACCACTATGGCTCAGATATATATATATATATATATATATATATATATATTTTTTTTTTTTTT